>PJEN01006271.1:0-113588 GCA_004024605.1 Pteronura brasiliensis | reverse complement strand
CTGAAAAATAATCTGAAGGGTTTAAAGAGGTGGGGGGGTGGGAGGTTGGGGGAATCAGGCAGTGGGTATTAGAGAGGGCACGGACTGCATGGAGCACTGGGTGTGGTACAAAAACAATAAATACTGTTATGCTGAAAATAAATTAAAAAAAAATTACCACAAAAAAAAAAAAGAAAAAATTGAAAAATCCAGAAAACAGTAGCTGTCTCTACACGTGAAAGAACTGGAGAATCAACAACAAATCAAACCAACTCCACACATAAGAAGGGAAATAATCAAGATTAGAGCTGAGATCAAAGAGGTAGAAACCAAGTATACAATAGAACGTATCAATGAAACTAGAAGCTGGTTTTCTGAAAGAAACAATAAGATTGATAAAACATTGGCCACAATAATCCAAAAGAAAAGAGAGAAAGACCAAATTAATAAAATTATGAATGAAAAGGGAGAGATCACAACTAACACCAAGGAAGTAGAAACAATCATCACAAGTTATTATCAATGGTTATATGCCAATAATCTAAGCAACCTAGATGAAATGTATGCATTCCTGGAAAACTATAAACTTCCAAAATTGAACCAGGAAGAAATCGACAACCTAAATAGACCGATATCTAGTAACGAGATTGAAGCAGTGATCAAAAACCTCCCAAAAAACAAGAGCCCAGGACCTGATGGATTCCCTGGGGAATCCAACCAAACTTTCAAAGAAGAAATAACAGCTATTCTCCTGAAGCTGTTTCAAAAAATTGAAGCAGAGGGAAAACTTCCAGACTCTTTCTATGAAGCCAGCATTTACCCTGATCCCCAAACCAGGCAAAGACCCTACAAAAAAGGAGAATTTCAGACCAATACCACTGAAGAATATGGATGCTAAGATTCTCAACAAGATCCTAGCAAACAGGATCCTACAGCACATTAAAAAGATTATCCACCATGACCAGGTGGGATTCATTCCTGGGCTACAAGGATGGTTCAACATTTTCAAATCAATCAATGTGTTAGAACAAATTAATAAGAAAAGAGAGAAGAACAGCATTGTCCTCTCAATTGATGCAGAAAAAGCATTTGATAAAATCCAGCATCCGTTCCTGATTAAAACGCTTCAAAGTATAGGGATAGAGGGAACATTCCTGAACTTCATAAAACGTATCTATGAATAATCCACAACAAATATCATCCTCAATGGGAAAAAGCTTGCAGCCTTCCCGTTGAGATCAGGAACATGACAAGGATGCCACTCTCACCACTCTTGTTCAACATAGTATTAGAAGTCCTAACAACAGCAATCAGACAACAAGAGGAAAAAAAGGCATCCACATTGGCAATGAAGAAGTCAAACTCTCTCTCTTCGCAGATGACATGATTCCTTATATGGAAAACCCAAAAGATTCAACCTTCAAACTACTAGAACTCATACAGCAATTCAGTAACATGGCAGGATACAAAGTAAATGTACAGAAATCAGTGACTTTCTTATACACTAACAATGAAAATACAGAAAGGGAAATTAGAGAATCAATTCCATTTACTATAGCACCAAGAACCATAAGATACCTGGGAATAAACCTAACCAAAGAGGTAAAGGATCTGTACTCGAGGAACTACAGAACACTCATGAAAGAAATTAAAGAAGACACAAAAAGATGGAAGACCATTCCATGCTCTTGGATCAGAAGAATAAACATTGTTAAAATGTCTATACTGCCTAGAGCAATCTATACTTTTAATGTCATTCCAATCAAAATTCCACCAGCATTCTTCAAAGAGCTGGAGCACATAATCCAAAAATTTGTATGGAACCAGAAGAGACCCCGAATAGATAAGGAAATAATTGAAAAATAAATATAAAACTGGGGGCATCACATTACCTGATTTCAAGCTTTACTACAAAGCTGTGATCACCAAGACAGTATGGTACTGGCATAAAAACAGACACATAGACCAGTGGAACAGAGTAGAGAGCTCAGATATGGATCCTCAACTCTATGGTCAGTTGATCTTCGACAAAACAGGAAAAAAATATACAGTGGACAAAAGACAGTCTCTTCAATAAATGGTGCTGGGAAAACTGACAGCTATATGTAAAAGAATGAAACTTGACCATTCTTTACACCATACACAAAGATATACTCAAAATGGATAAAAGACCTCAACGTGAGACAGGAATCCATCAAAATCCTAGAGGAGAACAGAGGCAGTAATCTCTTCAATACCAGCCACAGCAACTTCTTTCAAGATATGTCTCCAAAGACAAAGGAAACAAAAGCCAAAATAAACTTTTGGGACTTCATCAAAATCAAAAGCTTCTGCACAGCAAAGGAAACAGTCAACAAAAGAAAGAGGCAACCCACGGAATGGGAGAAGATATTTGCAAATGACAGTATAGACAAAAGATTGATATCCAAGATATATATAGAACTTCTCAAACTCAACACACACAAAACAGATAATCATATAAAAAAATGGGCAGAAGATATGAACAGACACTTCTCCAATGAAGACATACAAATGGCTATCAGACACATGAAAAAAATGTTCATCATCACTAGCCATCAGGGAGATTCAAATTAAAACCACATTGAGATATCACCTTACACCAGTTAGAATGGCCAAAATTAGCAAGACAGGAAACACCATGTGTTGGAGGGGATGTGGAGAAAGGGGAACCCTCTTCCACTGTTGGTGGGAATGCAAGTTGGTGCAGCCTCTTTGGAGAAGAGTGTGGAGATTCCTCAAGAAATTAAAAATAGAGCTTCCCTATGACCCTGCCATTGCACTACTGGGTATTTACCCCAAAGATACAGATGTAGTGAAAAGAAGGGCCATCTGTACCCCAATGTTTATAGCAGCAATGGCCACGGTTGCCAAACTGTGGAAAGAACCATGATGCCCTTCAATGGACGAATGGATAAGGAAGATGTGGTCCACATACACTATGAAGTATTATGCCTCCATCAGAAAGGATGAATACCCAACTTTTGTAGCAACATGGACGGGACTGGAAGAGATTATGCTGAGTGAAATAAGTCAAGCAGAGAGAGTCAATTATCATATGGTTTCACTTATTTGTGGAGCATAACAAATAGCATGGAGGACATGGGGAGTTAGGAGAAGGCAGTTGCGGGAAATTGGAAGGGGAGGTGAACAATGAGAGACTAGGGACTCTGAAAAACAATCTGAAGGTTTTGAAGAGGTGGGGGGTGGGAGGTTAGGGGAACCAGGTGGTGGGTATTAGAGAGGGCATGGATTGCATGGAGCACTGGGTGTGGTGTAAAAACAATGAACACTGTTATGCTGAAAATAAATTAAAAAATGATTAAAAAAAGAAAGGAAAGGAACAGAGACAATATACAGTAACACTCTTCTTATAGTCAATACAGTGGCACTAAATTCATATCTCTCAATAGTTACCCTGAATGTAAATTGGCTCAATGCCCCAATCAAAAGACAAAGCATATCAGAATAGATAAAACAAACAAACAAACAAACAAACAAAACATCAGTATGCTGTCTACAAGAAACTCACTTTAGACTCAAAGACAATTCCATAGTTAAAGTGAGGAGGTGATTAACAATTTACCATGCTAATGGACATCAAAAGAAAACAAGGGGTGGCAATCCTTATATCAGATTAATTAGATTTTAAGCCAAAGACTACAATAAGAGATGAGTATGGCAGTATATCATACTCAATGGGTCTGTCCAACAAGAAAATCTAACAATTTTAAATACTTATGCCCCTACCATGGGAGTAATCAACTATATAAACCAATTAGTAAGAAAATCATAGAAACACATCAACAATAATCCAATAATAACAGGGGACTTTAATACTCCCTGCACTAAAATGGACAGATCATCCAAGCAAAAGATCAACAAGGAAATAAAGGCCTTAAATCATTACTGGACCATATGGGCATCACAGATATATACAAAACATTCCATCTCAAAGCAACAGAATGTGCATTCTTCTCTAGTGCACATAGAACATTCTCCAGAATAGATCACATACTGAGTCATAAATCATGTCTCAACCCGTATCAAAATATGCGCTCCCTGCATATTTTCAGACCACAATGCACTGAAGCTAGAACTCAATCACAAGAGGAAATTTGGGAGAATCCAAATACATAGAGACTAGCATCATTCTAAAGAATGAATAGGTAAACCAGGAAATTAAAGAAGAATTGAAAAAAAAAATCATGGAAACAAATGATAATGAAAACACAATGGTTCAAAATCTGTGGGACACAGCAAAGACAGCACTGAGAGGTAAATATATAGAAGTACAAGCCTTTCTCAAGAAACAAGAAAGGTCTCAAATACACATCCAAACCCTACATTTAAATAAGCTGGAGAAAGAACAACAAAGAAAGCCTATGCCCAGCAGGAGAAGATAAATAATAAATATCAGAACAGAAATCAATGAAACAAATACAAAAACAAAAACAAGAAGAAAACAACAACAACAAACAAACAAACAAAAAACACAGTAGAACAAATCAATGAAACTAGGAGCTGGTTCTTTGAATGAATTAATAAAATTGATAAACCCCTGGCCAGACTTATTGAAAAGAAAAGAGAAGGGAACTAAATAAATAAAATCATGAATGAAAGAGGAGAGATCACAACGAACACCAAAGAAATACAAACAATTATAAAAACATATTATTTGAAACTATATGCCAGAAAATTACAATCTGGAAGAAATGGATGCGTCCCTAGAGACATATAAACTACCACAACTGAACCAGGAAGAAATAGAAAACCTGAGCAGACCCATAACCAGGAAGGAGATTGAAGCAGTCATCAACAATCTCCCAACAAACAAGTACCCAGGGCTAGACGGCTTCCCAGGGGAATTCTACTAATCATTTAAAGAAGAATTAGTTCTGATTCTCCAGAAACTGTTCCAAAATATAGAAATGGAAGGAAAACTTCCAAACTCATACTATAAGGCCAGCATCAGCTTGATCCCCAAATCAGAAAATGATCCCATCAAAAAAGAGAATTACAGACCAATATCCTTGATGAACACAGATGCGAAAAATCTCACCAAAGTACTAGCCAAAAGGATCCAACAGCACATTAAATCGATTATTAACCACGACTAAGTGGGACTTATTCCAGGGCTGCAAGGTTGGTTTGACATCTGCAAATCAATCAATGTGATACAATACATTAACAAAGAAAGAAAAAGAACGATATGATACACTCAACAGACGTTGAAAAAGCATTTGACAAAGTACACCATCCTTTCTTCATCAAACATCTATAAAGTATAGGGATAGAGGGCATACCTCAATATCATCAAAGACATCTATGAAAAACCCATCACAAATAACATTCTCAATGGAGAAAAACTGAGAGCTTTTCCACTAAGATCAGGAACACGGCAGGGATGTCCATTATCATCACTGCTATTCAACATAGTACTAGAAGTCCTAGCCTCAGAAATCAGACAATAAAAAGAAATTAAATACATCCAAATCAGCAAAGAAGAAGTCAAACTCTCACTTTTCTCAGATGATATGATACTATATGTGGAAAACTCAAAAGACTCCACTCCAAATCTGCTAGAACTCGTACCGGAATTCAGTAAAGTGTCAGGATATAAAATCAATGCACAGAAATCAGTTGCATTTCTTTACACCAACAATAAGACAGAAGAAAGAGAAATTAAGAAGTCAATCCCATTTACAATGGCACTCAAAACCATAAGATACCTAGGAATAAACCTAAACAAAGAGGCAAAGAATCTATACTCACAAAAGTATAAAGTACTCATTAAAGAAATTGAGGGAGACACAAAGAAGTGGAAAAATGTTTCATGCTCATGGATGGGAAGAATAAATGTTGTGAAAATGTCTATGCTACCTAAAGCAATCTACACATTTAACGTAAAATGTATCAAAATTCCATCCTTTTTTTTTTCCCAAAGAAATGGAACAAATTATCCTAAAATGTATATGGAGCCAGAAAAGAACGTGAATAGCCAGAGGAATACTGAAAAAGAAAGCCAAAGTTTCTGGCATCACAATTCCAGACTTCAAGCTCTATTACAAAGCTGTAATCATCAAGACAGTATGTTAATGCCACAAAAACAGACACATAGATCAATGGAACAGAATGGAGAGTCCAGAAATAGACCCTCAATTCTATGGTCAACTAATCTTTGACAAAGCAGGAAAAAATGTCCAATGGAAAAAAGACAGACTCTTCACAAATGGTGTTGGGAAAACTGGATAGCCACATGCATAAAAATGAAACTGCACCATTTCCTTACACCACACACATAAATAGACTCAAGATGGAAGAATGACCTGAATGTGAGAAAGGAATCTATCAAAATCCTTGAGGAGAACACAGGAAGCAACCTCTTCAACCTGAGCTACAGCAACTTCTCCCTAGGAACATCACCAAAGGTAAGGGAAGCAAGGGCAAAAATGAACTATTGGGATTTCATCAATATCAAAAACTTTTGCACAGCAAAGGAAAGTGCTAAGAAAACTAAAAGACAACTGTCAAAATGGGAGAAGATATTTGCAAATGACATATCAGATAAAAGGCTAGTATACAAAATCTATAAAGAACTTATCAAACTCAACACCCAAAGAACAAATAGTCCAATCAAGAAATGGGCAGGGGACATGAATAGACATTTCTGCAAAGAGATATCCGGATGGCCAACAGACACATGAAAAAAGTGCTCCACATCACTCAGCAACAGAAAAATACAAATCAAAACCACAATGAGATACCACCTCACACCAGTCAGAATGGCTAAAATTAAGAAGACAGGAAATGACAGATGCTGGCAAGGATGTGGAGAAAGGGGAACCCTCCTACACTTTTGGTGGGAATGCAAGCTGGTGCAACCACTCTGGAAAACAGCATGGAGGTTCCTCAAAAAAGTTGAAAATAGGCTACCCTATGATCCAGCAATTGCACTTCTGGGTATATACCCTAAAGGTACAAATGTAGTGATCTGAAGTGGCAAGTGCACCCAAATATTTATAGCAGCAATGTCTACAATAGCCAAACTATGGAAAGAACCTAGATGTCCATCAACAGATGAATGGATAAAGAAGATGTGGTATAAATACACAATGGAATATTATGCAGCCATCAGAAGGAATGAAATATTCCCATTTGTGACAACATGGATGGAACTAGAGAGTATTATGCTTAGCGAAGTGAGTCATTCAGAGAAAGACAACTATCATAATATCTCCCTGATGTGAGGAAGTGGGGATGCAACGTGGGGGTTTGGGGGGTAGGTAGCAAGGGAGACAAACTATGAGAGACTCTTAATCTTACAAAACTGAGGGTTGCTGGGTGGGGGGAGAGGGTGGTGGGGTTATGGACATTGGGGAGGGTATGTGCTATGGTGAGTACTGTGAAGTGTGTAAACCTGGCGATTCACAGACCTGTACCCCTGAGACTAATAATACATTATATGTTAATGAAAAAAAAAAAAAGAATATGTGGTCATATATACCATGGAATATTATCCCTCCATCAGAAAGAATGAAAACCCAACTTCTGTATCAACATGGACGGGACTGGAGGAAATTATGCTGAGTGAAATAAGTCAAGCAGAGAAAGACAATTGCCATATGATTTCACTTACTTGTGAACTATAAGGAATAGCACGGAGGAAATAAGTGGAAGGAGATGAAAAGTGAATTCAGGGAAATTGGAGGGGGAGATGAATCATGAGAGACTGTGGACTCTGAGAAACAAACTGAGGGTTTTGGAAGGGATGGAGTGGGTTTTAGGTGAGCTGGTGGTTTGTATTAAGGAGGGCACATATTGCATGGACCACTGGGTGTGGTGCATGACAAGGAATCTTGAAAAACTGAAAAATAAAATAAAATTTTATATATATATATATATATATATATATATATATATATATATATATATAATTATATCATGTTAGAAGGAAAATAGAATCTTATCAAACTTATGCTAATAAATTTATTGTCCTAAAGTATATGCATACTAACTGACCTGAGTTTTGGAAGGATTGGGTATCGAGAAAAGGTAAATAATTTCATTTGTTCACAAAGGCATGTTTCATCAAGTCATTATAGTCATTATAGGTTATTTCTCATAAGTGAAGCTTCCTTAAATCTGAAGGAAGAAAAGGTTTTTTAAAGCTTATAATGTTTCAAATAAAATGGCATAAAATTATAATTATCTTCCTCTGTACATTCAGTTTTATGCTATTCATTTTTATTCTGTTGGAATCCAGTTTTTCTATTAGATTTGGTAGTTTTTACTTTAGTTTTACTATCTTAGATATATCAGAAAGCCACATTTTTCAAAGTCTTCTCATCAATATCCTTGAAGATGTAACAAGTTTGCAGTAGATTCAGAGTAGAAAGAAACTACAAGACAAGAAATGAGAGAGGTCATGTCTACAGATGGGATTAAAGTTCACTATGAAGCAATTGACAAGGAAATCTGTTATTCCTATGATACACAACACATACATATATCACAGGCAAATACGGAAAGTTACACAGCTGAAAGCAAATGGAGGACTTTTTAATATATTAAAAATATATGCTTTTCAATGCATCAAGTCCTCGATAAACAAAGGGAATATTTTGGTGAAACACAGAGTGCATGATTTCTAGGCACTTAATTTTAAGCTTGGATAAGAACCTTTGTTTGCCTTTCATTTTGGAAGAGCAGACAAATGACTTAAGGAAAATTTTGATTTCTTCACCAAGTTAAAACAGAATCTTATTTTGCAGCCACATCGTTTGGTAATAAAATCACTTATTTACATAAATGTATCTTAATTTTAACCAGTATTGCCCACACATAACATTCATTCAAGGTTCATTTTCCAAAAACCTACTGCAAAATTTTCCTTTTTCTAGTCCCCATCAATACTCTTTCTATGTCTCTCCCCTTTGCAGGGTCCTACACCACTCTGGGCTATGTCAGCTAGCTCCCCTCCGTGTCTGGAACCCTAGGTCAGAGGGTCGCTCTCTCCTGCGCTAGAAGCAGCTCCAACCCCAGGGCTCATGCTGTAAACTGGTACCAACAACTCCCAGGAGCAACCCCTCAAACTCTGAATCTGTGATCATAATAATCAATCTTCAGTGGTTCATAAAGAATTCTCTGGCTCCAGGTCTGATAACTGAAGCTCCATGACCATCGCTGGACTCAATGCTGAGGAAGATACTGCTTACTCCTGCCCATCTTCTGACAGCAGACTCCATGCTCACCCAGTGCTCTAGGCCTGTCGGGAAATCACACACACTTGCTGTCCCCACAACAAAGGGGATTCCCTGTAAGACCCTATCTCTTTGCCCAAGTCAACTTCTTCTTTTGTTTCTTTGGTATAAACTGGATCCTGAGATCCATCTGAGGGAAATTGTTCACAAATTATCTTACATTCTTTTAAAATTTACCCTGTACCTTGTTCTTCACAAGAATCGTATTTTGTCACTTTTTCAAATTGAGCAAAAATTTCTGGGTAGCAAGGGCAGAATGTCCAATGGACAGAGTCCATTATGAGTTGGGGAGGAACTCAGAAAACATAATCTCGTTGTGTCTCAGTCCTGACATGTCAGGAGTGTCCAATATGCATCTTGGTACCAACATCTCCCATGTATAGGTACCCAAAACCTTAGCTACTGTGATGGTGAGACAATCTGGGGTCCCTGATCCTTTCTTTGTTTCTATGTCTGACAGCTCTAGCTCCCTGACCATCAATCACTGGGCTGATGTCTGATGACATTCTTCTCCCCACTCCCCCTCCTGTGACAGCATCTCAGGGCTCACAGAATCCAAGCATGTTGAAATTGGGACCAGAGCCCCTTTCCCATATGCCAGGAGGGGGAGCCCCAACATCTGTTCAGGCTTTGCCTGTGACTTCCTCTTCTGCCACTCCTGCTGCTAAAATATGAGGCCGGAGCCAGTTCTATGCAAGAGCCCAGAATGGGAGTGAGGGCTTTTCCTTTCCTCCTATTCCCAAAGTCACTTACAGCATCCTCTCCCTAGACAACGGGTCTCAAAGGACACAGAAAGATCATCTCCCTCATCAAGTTGGGACACAGGGTCTCTACACTGAGATTCATGGCCTGGGGGTGTCAGGTCCAGGGTGCTCATCTCCTCCTGAACTGTGAGGAATTTGGGATCTTCATTCTTGGTCATTTACCTATTTCTAGAAGTTTCCAGAACTATCCAATTCTATTAGTCTTCCATAGGAATGACTGTTCTTTCTGCTCATTGGGCTGATTTCTTCTGTCCCTGCTGCACAAACAGGGAGTATTGAGGAATCGTATATTTTGGTCTTTTGTGATGATTCCATTTTTTATTCCTATCAATGCTGAGATCTAACTAGTGATTTCTTCTTTTCATTTTCATTGTCTAATACTTGCAGAAAGATAGTGAATAAAAATGGAGTAAGGTCACTTATGCCTGCTCTTGATCTTGTTGAAATGTTCTCCCCCACCTCACCACAGTAGTTAATTTCCTGTCTGAGGAATTGCGTTCTAGCTGTGTAGGAGAGACTATGTCACCATTGTACAAAAATGTGCCTGTCTGTTTCTATTTTATGCATTTTTTGTTAGGACTTTGCTTTACATTTGTCAAAAATTCTTTCAAGATCTAGTGAGATAATGAGATTTTCATCTATCTATATACTAATAAGATGACATATAAAATAATTTTAATATGGAATTCATATTAAATTTTTAATATTTTAAATATGGAATTCATCCAAACTTGTACACCTGCAGTAAATTACATATGGTCACGATGTGTAAACATATGGATGTGATTTTAGACTCCTACTGTTCATATTGTATTTAGATCATTGTATAATATGTCATTGCTGATCTGGAAATTTATTTTTCCTATATATTATTTTTCAGGTATAGGTATCAATTTTACAATTTTTTCTGTAGGAATTTTAAAATTCCAGGGACAATTGTTCAGTTATTAGCAGAGTATGTTACTCTGGATCTCAGTGTCATGAGTTCAAGGTAGACATTGGACAAGGAGACTACATAAAATAGTAAAAATAAGTAAGTAAATAAATAAATAATAAATTTCCATTGTTTTTCAATATTTTGAAATGGCATGTATAGGAAGCAATCACATAAATTTATCTGCTCTCTGAGATATTGTTAATATTTCCTGTGAAGCTAACATAATCTCATGCTCATGATTTTTTGTAGAACAGTTCCTAATAGTATTCTTTTTTTTTTGTTTTGTTTCTTTTCCTTAAAATGATTTTACTCATTTATTAGAAAGGAGAGAAAGAGTGAGAGAGAGTGAGCAGAGCAAGCATGACTGGGTGGTTGCAGAAGGACAAGCCGATTCCCCATTGAGCAGGGAGCCCCTAAAAGTGGTTGATCCTTGGACTCTGGGATCATGACCTGAAAGGAAGGCAGAGAGTTAACCGACTGAACCACAAAGGAGCCCATATTTTTTTTCCACAGATTAGTCTATTTATTTACTCTTTTCTAGCAGAAACTTTTTTTCCCTTCACAGTGAAGTATAGTTTTATGTCTTATAAACAGAGCTTTAAAGTATGAGTTTTTGTTTTGTTTTGTTTTGTTTGTTTTTTTTGGTCCAAGTGATATTTCATAGTTTGCATATTTGGGTCTTATTCATTTTCATTCAAAAACAGTAAGTTGAGAGAGAGAGAGAGATGATAGATAGATGATAGATGATATAGATAGATAGATAGATGATAGATAGATAGATAGATAGATAGTTGTTAGATAGATAGATAGATAGATAGATATCCCATCATATATGTACATATATGTAGCCATCCAAAACCAGAAATCTTATCATTTGCAATAACATGGATGGAACTAGAGGGTATTATGCTTAGCCAAATAAGTTGATCAAAGAAGGACAACTACCATATGATCTCACTGACATGGGAAATTTGCAGGTAGAAGATCATAGGGGAAGAGAGGAAAAAATGAAACAAAAACAATTCCAGAGTTGGAGATAAATGATAAGGGAACACTAATCTCAGGAAATAAACTGAGGGCTGCTGGAGTGAAGGGGGTGGGGGAGAAGGAGTGGCTGAGGGATGGACACTGGGGAGTGTACTTGTGGTGGTGAGCACTGTGTATTGTGTAACACTGATGAGTCACAGACCTGTACCATTGAAACAAATACTACATTATATGTTAATAATAAAAATAAATTTAAAAAATTAAATCAAATTTGTTATTCTCTGGACAAGAAGGGGTGCTGTGGACCTGAGAAGAGCCTAGAGAGGGATGCCTACCTCCCTCCCACGTGGGAGATGTCTGAGCCTGCAGAAGGGGGACTGGGCGAAATGACTTCTCCAGGTATGTGACTGTCTTGCACTCTGACTCTCTAACCCCATGGAGAAATTGGATGCTGGTATCCCTCAGCTCCTGGGTAACCTAGGTCATCTCCTCCTTCTTCCTGTGAGTAGAACCATCACCAGCCAAGAGTGATGCAGTGACTGGACATGGGGATGGCTGCAGCATATTTGCATGAAAGTATATTTCCAAGAACAATGGACATGAATGAGTGAAATTCAGTGCCTCCAGTCCCATAGTGGTCCTCAGGAGGCTTTGGTGTTCTATTTCCTACATGGCTCCACATTCACTTGTAACATACAATCCACAGGCGATAACTCCCTGTTACCCAAGTACAGTTCACTGAAGAGTTCCTGCCTCACCTGCAGGTGGTGGTGCAGACGCAACCCCACCCCATGGGGGATTACAGAAGTATCCCCTGCTCCTTCCCTTGAGTCTGGATCAGCAGGAACATCCAAGTCAGCACAATTAAAGTCCCTGCCCAGGTGAGCAAATGTCAGAGAGCACAGATGGAAAGAAGCCTCTTCTGATGGAGAGAAAGTGCTTTGGGGTGTCTTGAGAAAAGTATTGGTGTAGCACTCCCACAAAATGGAAGACACAAAGTAGATGAAAGACAGCAGGATTTTCAGCTCCCAAGGGCATCTCTGAACTGAGAGCATCCTGAGCAATGAATGGTTCAATCTTCTTCTTCCTCTTTGTGTTACTTCCATCTCTCCCTTTTCTCAATTCTCCTCCTCCTCCTCCTCCACCTCCTCTGCCTTCTTCTTATTCGTTTAAGATTTATTTATTTATTTGAGAGGGAAAGAGTGAGAAGTGGGGACAAATGGAGAGGGAGAGAGAGAATCATCAAGCTGACTTCCCACTGAAAGTGGAGAGCAATGGGGACCCGGATCTGACAACCTTGAAATCAGTTCTTGAGCCAAAATCAAGAGTGAGACGCCTAACTGACTAAGAAACTCAAGTGCCACAGTGACTGGATCAATCTTCTTACAGGTTCTCTGTGTCCATCCAGTTTCCTCATTCCCTCAGCCATTAATTACATCACATTCATCAGGTTCCTCAGACAGTTCCCCTCTGGAGCGGCAGGGGCTATGTACTGGGACCCTGCAATGAATTAGATAGCTTCTTTCTTAGATCCTTTCTCTCTGCATTCAATGCTCTTCCCTACTTTTAATCATCCTTATTTCACCTTCTTCCCACTCCAAGTCATCCCAAAACTTTGATATCTTTCCAAAAAGAGTAACTGACTCTGTTACACCTGTTATTCTCACAGGACCGGGACGAAATCCAACCTTCATCTGGGATTCCTTGAGGAACTTCACCCCCCTTTTGCGAACAGTCTAAAGCATAGCTTTTCCCTGGACCACGTTCCTCTCTATCCCTTCTGAGACTCTGTTCCTTATTTCTGTTTCCACCTTCCCCTTCTCATATCTACCATTGTCCACGACCAGAGCAGAGATGGGACACATATGTGGAATAGATGTTTGGTCATAAACAACTATCCCATACATAGAAGATGCATCATCACAGGGGAACCAATGTTCTAGTGGAGATTCAAGTTTCTCCCTGAGTGTCCTCATTCAGGTCCTTCCTCAAATGGAGAGCTGAGTGGTGGGCCAGACCCGCACATCGTTGGGAAGTCTGATGGTCTTTTGCAACTTTATCACCTAAGGATTCGCTTTAATAATCTCCAACCCCTCAACATGAATTACCCACTGGCAAGCATCCCTGAACTTTTGTCATGTGCATGTCAGATCCTACTGATATATATTTATTTTTAATATTGGAAAAAATAGTGATATTGTATGGGAAAATTTTGAAATTAATGAATATCTGAGTCTTACTATACAAGAAAAATACCCAGCAGATTGTGTTACTGAACATACATAACCGAAAATGTCTCAGTAATGGAACTTATGAATCAATAACATGAAAGTATAATTATCTGTGGATAATTTATAATCAAAATTTTACAGACTTCTAACTGCACAGTTACACTGTAAGTGTAAAATTGAATCAATGGGTGGAATACATTATTTTCCCCATCTTTATGTAATCCTGCAGTCCAAGTTGGGTGTCAAAGCTTAAGGGTACCTTTGGATATCACTTACCTTCTTAAAGAAAGAGAAATCTGGGTCCAGGAGGAAGGTGGTGGCAGATGCTAGAGGCTGGAGGAGGGTGTGGGGAACTGGTCAACCAGCAGAGAGGAGCTGGGTGTGGAGATGTCCCATGCCCTCTCCCAGGGACCACACTCTGAATAGTCAGAGAGCTGAAGCAGAGATCTCCCCTCAGTCCTGACATAACCAATGGGTCAGGAGCACAGAGATGGTTCCTTCCTGATCCTTCCTATTACTTCCTTACCAGCACCAATCAGAAAATAGGTGGTGCTTCTAAAATATGTATTTCAAAATAACTACATAAGTTCTAGAACATATAAATGATTTGTTTCACAAACTAGACAATTAAAAAAAACTTTATACTTTTCTGTTTTATCCATAAGAATTGGAGGCAGTGCAGGTTCAATTTAGTTCTTAAACTCATCTTGTGCTCAGAATCTTACCTGTGAGATTGCTCACTTCATGTTCATGGAGGCAGAGCTTCACTCTCATAGTCCCTTCTGCTTCATTACTTGTCCCTCCTCTTCCAAAATAGGGAACAAATTCTTTTATCTCCTCTAAGCTGTATCTGTTGAGGATCTTCTACAGGAGTTCATGTAGTAAATCACCTATAACAACTAGGTGATTTTCCCAAGAGGATATCCAAAAGGAATTTCAGTTAAGATAGCTTCAAAAATAATGGAACTTTTAGAAGTAAACTTAAAAATGTAGGCCAAAAACCGTGTGAACCGAAAAGTACAAAGGATTACTGAGAATACTAAAATGATTTAAATAAGTGAGAGGACCCCACATCCATCAGTTGTGTGATTTATTATTATGAATGTATAAGCAACACCACCCAAGTCCATGTCTACATTCAAAGCTGTGCTGCCACGAGCTTATTGCCCCTGTTTCAAACCCATAATGTCTACAGATCACTCCCTGCTTATTTTAGGGTCTGGAAAAATGTCTGATCTTTGTATCCAGATTTTAGACACTCATCCTCCATGAGACCCACATTAGACCATGAGGGTTTTCAGTGTAGGAGAGAAGGAAGAACCCCTCAATAGAGGAGGGCTCCTTTTGTACTGATGGAACCTTTCAATAGAGGAGGGCTCCAATTATACTAATGTTCGCTGTATACCAATCTTTTTCCTAATTAAAATAATAAAAATGTATATATTAATATATATATATATATATATATATTTAGAGAGATATTTAGATGATATAGATATAGATAGATGATATTGATATAGATATAGATATAGATAGATATAGATATAGATATAGATATAGATATAGATAGATAGATATATAGATATAGATATAGATATAGATATAGATATAGATATAGATATAGATATAGATATATCCACCTCTGTCAGGTTAAGGTTAAATTTCAAGGAAACTTTGAACCCAGAAAAGTCAGCAGGAGCAGAAGAACCACTTCCCTGCAGCATTCTATTCTCAAGGAAGAGACTGGCATCACAATTCCTTGCAGTGCAAGCTCAGGGGACCTCACAGGAGAATCTAAACCCACAACAACAACAAAAATGGTCAAATTGGAAGACAGATTCATGTAGAATTACTATGATTTGTGAATCACCTTGGAATTCTGAAAACATTAAGGCTTTTACTTGGTTCAAGGTGAAGGAAGACTGTTTATGAGCCCAAGCTCCTGAAAGAGGCAAACTCTGAACTCCAGTGACATCCAAACTCCAAAGGTAATCATGAAATTCCTGCTAACATAAGCACTATGCAACACAGCATGTGTGTAACCATCCAGAGGTCATTAGTGACTTGGGGGGGGGTGGGGAATGTCAGCCAGAGGACCACAGAGGGGACCTCTTCATTCTACTGCCCTTGCAGTGACATCATTATAGATCTCTTTGTGAAAGTCTGGACATCATTCTAGGAGCTCGTAGAAGTGTCAGAGGGGCTGGAGAACTTGGTGTCCACTCAGCTGGTGGTGCTATGGGACTGGGCCTGTGTGGACTGGCTTCTGGCTCAGACCAACTAGGGAAATACCTTTAAGAATTCTTGCACAATTGGCAGGGAATGTCTTCACTGAAGTATGACTGGAGCTCCTGTGTCCCCACAGCTGCATGGGGGCTCAGCTCTGACTCAATCCCTCCTTCCTGCCTTATCCTCCACCCCTTGGAGGGCATGCTCAGGCTGGTGTTCAAATAGGGACAGACACACAAATTCCTGAAATGTTTGCAACATGAAAAAAACTCACCTGCCATGTTACCTGGGTCTAGGGTAAGAGACATCTGGGGAGGGCAGGGGAGGGGGGGATTCCAACACTGTGGCCTCAGCCAGCAGAACTCTGGACTTCTCTGTCCTATCCTGAATCTGCTATCATCTCCTCCCTCATGGACAAGGATTCCCTTTTAGGCCTGAAGAGAAAAGATGCTGGGGTGGGGGAGGCATTTGCCCTGCATTGTTCTCAAATGTAGCCCGATTTTTTTCTGTCACCTTATAACGTGCAGCTTTCCTTCCAGGGCCCTGTCAGACTGTGCTATCCAAAGCATCTGAGTCCTTGTTAGGAGGAAAAGGAGAAAAATATATATGGTATCTATTATAAATTAAAAGTAAATATTAACTATTATAAACATATATACTATATAAGCATATAAACATATTAAATGTGTGCAGTATGTTATATTGAATTATTGCATACCTCATTTTATTGTATGTAATCTAGTAAATAATGATATCAGGTATGATATAAAATACTATAAATTATATATAAATATTTTATCATATGTGTGGTACATTTTATATGTTGCATATACATATCATATATTGTAAGTTATACATTTAAATTCTGTAAGTGACATATACAAGGATGGAGAGGAATGCCAAGTTATTTCATGTGGGAACTGATGTGAGTTTGCTCCATCCTGAGTTAAATATTTAGAGACAGAGCCAGGTGTGTAGTCACACAAAGGAATCTGTATTTGCAGCAAATAAGGAGATCACAGGGAATAACTTGCAAAGCCTTGACTCTGGGAGCAGGAGAGAGTGGGTACTTTTTATTTAGTATTTGTGAAGAATATTCAGAAGGGGAACTTTGTCTTCCTATGTCAAGGTGGGCATTAGGTGTGTCAGAAGGACTGAGAACACAAGCCTTTTCAGGCATGCTCAGCTATGTTACTGCAGGCTGAGCTCCTCCTAATGCAGAGACTATCACATTATAATGAAGAAGAGGTGGCTGTCACACAAGGGGAAGGGAGTAGGGACCTGCACCCAAGGGAAGGACACTGGAAAGGGTTTGAACTCTTTGTCTGGGGAAAAGATTGTGGGGCCTGATTTCCTTTGAAACAGCATTAGGGATTTCACTGATTTGCCATTTCTGATGTGGTTAGACTGTTTCCTCCCCTGGGAGAGGCTATCAATTTTTGCATTCCTTTGTTCCCTTAAAATCCTTAACTAATGAAGTTTTGTATTGTTTTAATTTTATTTTTTCAGTGTTCTAAGATACATTGTTTATGCACGATATCTATGAAATACATGCCCTCCTTAATACCCACCACCAGGCTCATCTAATCCCATAACCCCTCCCCTCTAAAACCCTCAGTTGATTTATTCAGAGTCCAGAGTCCCTCATGGTTCATCTCCCCTGCTGATTTCCCCCAATTCACTTTTCCTTTCCTTCTCCTAATGTCGTCCATGTTATTTCTTATGCTCCACAAGTAAGTGAAGTTTTTGATTTTCTTTCTGTTTTCTTCCATTTCTTCCTAACTCTGACATCTCTGAAGAGGATCTGTATGATGTGTGCTGGGAAATTAGAGCTGCTCTGACAGAGATCACAGGAAATAGCTGAGAGGAAGGGGTTAATTGATTCCTCTTGTGTCAGGAAAGCTGTATCCCATCTTTAGTTTCTGTGGTTTTGTTTTTCACCTGGGGATCCCTAAGGTTTTCTGCTCACACAGGGCCCAGGAGTCCCTAACAAAGTTGGAAAAAGAACAGGGAGACTCCTGCCTGTAGCCCCCTGTGGACCGTGCCCATCAGCATGGTCCTTCAGAGATGAAAAGCCCAGCCCAAGTACAGTTCTCTACTGGGACAACCAGCATTGCCCTAGAGTCAGCAGGGGTTGGTGGGGAGTCTGCCTATTCTTTCCAACACTGTGAGGGGTCCTGGGCCCTGGGTTTTTCTCCAACATCCAGTTATCTGATCTTTGTGTTTACCACTGTCTCCAGAATTTCACAGTAACAAAGGATTTTCTGATCCATGGTAGGATGACTTGAGAATGTGTGTGAAAGTTTCTCAGGACTCCCTTCAAGGTCAGGGATCCCGACTGATTACTGTGACTCCCCAATTTATTCATGATGAAATATATTTCATTAGTTCTCAAACTCATGGTTTTTGTTGCTATTTCTAAGAAGTATGATATTGGTCATTTATTTCTGTATTTTATGGCAACTTACAGAAGCTGTGAAGTTTTGTTTTGTTTTGTTTTGTTTTGTTTTGTTTTCTCAGATATGTCTATTATCCATACTAATTTTTCCTTTTCCTTTTATGTTTGGGTGCTCTTTATCTTCAAATTTATTCCACATAAAATTACATATTTTTCTTCAGTGTATCAAAGGATCTTTGTCAAACAGACACAAAGCGATTGGGTAGGAACCTTTGTGTGAAATAAGCTGGGCTCTCAAACACAGGAATTGAGGAGGGCAAAGAGCAACCATACACATTTTATGAAACAATGTATGAACAGTTTCAAAAAGAATACAAAATCATATTTTATTCCTATTGTAAGGAACACTGTTTTGACACAGGTAGGCATTCCTTAAATGTGTATATCAAGAGTGTATGGGAGGTAGACCTGGATGGGTCAGTGGGTGAAGCATCTGACTTAGGTTCCAGTTATGACCTCAGGGTCCTGGGATCAAGCCCTGTGTCTGGCTCACTAGGGAGTCTGCCTCTCCCTTTCCTTCTGTGACTCCCCCAGCTTGTACATGCACTCTCACTCTCCCTAATAAATACATAAAATCTTTTAAAAATAAATAATGTAGATGAGAATAAATGAAAGAAAGAAAGGAAAGAAAGAAAGAAAAAAGAAATAAAGAAAAAGAAAGAGAGAAAGAAAGAAAGAAAGAGAGAGAGAGAAAGAAAGAAAGAAAGAAAGAAGGAAAGAAAGAAAGAAAGAAGGAAAGAAAGAAAGAAAGAAAGAAAGAAAGAAAGAAAGAAAGAAAGAAAGAAAGAAAGAAAGAAAGAATAGTGCAGACTGAGCCCTCACATTGGTGGTTACGGTATTAGTTGCATGCTTCCTATGAGGGAAAGAATATGTCTCCCAGCCCTGTTCATCTGTGTTTCCACACCTCTCCACAGGTCACACGTGGTTGCCATGTGACAGAGGGGCAACAGACTATCAGCAGACCCTGCTGTCCCCCCTGCTCTCACCTGTGTCAGTTTGGGCACCCCAACACGGTGGGCATTATTTTCCAACCATCCTTCCCACTCTCAGCCCAGGGTCCAGTCGGTCACCTTCCTCTGTCACACCTGGGGACATGTGACATTACTCCCTTCCCTGTATCCTCTGCTCTCTGCATCCTCCAGCTGCCCTCCAGGTGTCACCTTCCAGGTTCCATTGTCCCAGTTCTGTCCTAGAACTTCCCACAGAGATAAATCCTGAATGAGCAGTACTAACTAGAAGCACAGCTTCTGTTCTCACAGTAAATGGAGGGGAGGTAACAGGATGGCGCATCTGTTGTTCCTGCCTGATACCCAGATGCTGCTCTGTCCTCACAGCCCCTGTGTGTCCTGTTAATCCTGCTTAGGAAGGACCCAGCATTCTCAGACTCAGTGTCCTCCTTTGTGAAGATGTGTGTCCCCTCCACAAGCTCCTGTTTATACCAAGCCCCTAGAGACACCACCTCCCCTGAGACCCTGCTACAAGGATAGATTCAGAGTCTCTCTGTTCCCTGTGTCTTGACCTCAGCTCCACAGAGGTTCACAGGATCTCCTGGGTCAAGTCTGCTCATGTATTTTCTTCTAGAAACTAGTCCATGGAGGAAGTCTGATGAGGGACAGCACACCAGAACCTCTGTCTTTCCCTGGACGGTCAGTGTCACATGGTGGGAACACAGGTTTCACAGAAGCAGGTGAAGAAGAAACATGCCATTTATGGGAATAAAGGAGAGATTTGCCCACAGATGAACAGGGGGCACTGTGAGACTGTGTCTGGGGGTTTCTGCTGGACAGGGTCTCCCAGCAATTTCCCCCTCCAATCTAGGAGGTCCCAGTGATGGGTCCCTAGCTTTCAGTGGGAACAGGGCAGCTGTAGCCTCTTTGATGCTGGGTAAGTCCCTGGATCAGGGCCTGTTATGTGCCAGCAGCTGCTCACCAGGGGGAAATTAGCTCCTCAGGAATTCACCATGTCAAAGGGCCACAGACTTGGAAGTGCACAGGAAGTAGAAGCAGGGGTGGGTCATATTTATATTAGGAGCACCTCCTCTGTGAGGACCATGGATCGGGAATAAGACAGGCAAAGGTCAGCTCAACCTCAGCTCTGTGGCCTAAGAAGGAACTGTGTCACCATGGCCTGGACCACTGTCATCTCCATGCTGCTCTGTGACTGCACAGGTAGGGACAGACCCCATTCCAGGAGGATGTACCCCTGCCCAGCGTGAGTCTGATCCTTCAGGCTCAGCTCCTCAAACACCCTATCCCTTTTATGCATCTTTTTTTTTAAATTTTAATATATTTTTGGTGTATAAGTATTCATTGTTTTTGTACCACACCCAGTGCTCCATGCAATCCGTGCCCCCCCTAATACCCACCACCTGGTTCCACCAACCTCCCACCACCTCCGCTTCATAACTCTCAGATTGTTTTTCGGAGTCCATAGTCTCTCATGGTTCACCTCCCCTTCCAATTTCCCTCAACTCCCTTCTCCTCTGCATCTCCCCTTGTCCTCCAAGCTATTTGTTATGCTCCACAAATAAGTAAAACCATATGATACTTGACTCTCTCTTCTTGACTTATTTCACTCAGCATAATCTCTTCCAGTCCCGTGCATGTAGCCACAAAAGTTGGGTATTCATCCTTTCTGATGGAGGCATAATACTCCATAATGTATATGCACCACATCTTCTTTATCCATTTGTCCATCGAAGGGCACCTTGGTTCTTTCCACAGTTTGGCGACCATGGCCATTGCTGCTATAAACATTGGGGTACAGATGGCCCTTCTTTTCACTACATCTGTATCTTTGGGGTAAATACCCAAGAGTGCAATTTCAGGGTCATAGGGAAGTTCTATTTTTCATTTCTTGAATAATCACCACACTGTTCTCCAAAGAAGCTGCACCAACTTGCAATCCACCAACAGTGTAAGAGGGTTCCCATTTCTCCACATCCTCTCCAACACGTATTGTATCCTGTCTTCCTAATTTTGGCCATTCTAAGTGGTGTAATGTGGTATCTTAATGTGGTTTTAATTTGAATCTCCCTGACGGCTAGTGATGATGAACATTTTTTCGTGTATCTGATAGCCATTTGTATGTCTTCATTGGAGAAGTGTCTGTTCATATCTTCTGCCCATTTTTTTATATGATTGTCTGTTTTGTGTGTGTTGAGTTTGAGGAGTTCTTTATAGATCCTGGATATCAACCTTTTGTCTATACTGTCATTTGCAAATATCTTCTCCCATTCCATGGGTTGCCTCTTTGTTTTGTTGACTGTTTCCTTTGCTGTGCAGAAGCTTTTGATTTTGATGAAGTCCCAAAAGTTCATTTTCGCTTTTATTTCCTTTCACTTTGGAGACATATCTTGAAAGATATTGCTGTGGCTGATATCGAATAGGTCACTGCCTATGTTCTCCTCTAGGATTCAGATGGATTCCTGTCTCACGTTGAGGTATTTTTTCCCTTTCGAGTTGATCTTTGTGTACAGTGTAAGAGAACGGCTGAGTTTCATTATTCTACATATAGCTGTCCAGTTTTTCCAGCACCATTTATTGAAGAGACTTTTTTCCACTGTATATTTTTCCTGTTTTGTCAAATATTATTTGACCATAGAGTTGAGGGTCCATATCTGGGCTCTCTACTAGGTTCCACTGGTCTATGTGTGTGTTCTTATGCCAGTACCATGCTGTCTTGGTGATCATAGCTTTGTAGTAAAGCTTGAAATCAGCTAACGTGATGCCACCAGTTTTATTTTTGTTTTTCAACATTTCCTTAGTGATTCAGGGTCTCTTCTAATTCCATACAAATTTTTGGATTATTTGCTCCAGATCTTTGAAGAATACCAGTGGAATTTTGATTGGAATGGCATTAAAAGTATAGATTGCTCTAGGCAGTATAGACATTTTAACAATGTTTATTCTTCTGATCCAAGAGCATGGAATGGTCTTCCATCTTTTTGTGTCTTCTTCAATTTCTTTCATGAGTGTTCTTTGGTTCCTCCAGAACAATTCCTTTACCTCTTTGGTTAGGTTTATTCCCAGGTATCTTATGGTTCTTGGTGCTATAGTAAATATAATCGAATCTCTAATTTCCCTTTCTGTATTTTCATTGTTAGTGTATAAGAGAGCCACTGATTTCTGTACATTGACCTTGTATCCTGCCACGTTACTGAATTGCTGAATGAGTTCTAGTAGTTTGGGGGTGGAGTCTTTTGGGTTTTCCATATAAAGAATCATGTCATCTGCGAAGAGAGAGAGTTTGACTTCTTCCTTGCCAATTTGGATACCTTTTATTTCTCTTTGTTGTCTGATTGCTGTTGCTAGGACTTCTAATACTATGTTGAACAAGAGGGGTGAGAGTGGGCATCCTTGTCATATTCCTGATCTCAATGGGAAGGCCGCAAGCTTTTTCCCATTGAGGATTATATTTGCTGTGGGTCTTTCATAGATAGATTTGATGAAGTTCAGGAATGTTCCCTCTATCCATATACTTTGAGCGTTTTAATCAGGAACGCACGCTGGATTTTGTCAAATGCTTTTTCTGCATCAATTGAGAGGACCATGTGTTTCTTCTCTCTTCTCTTATTAATGTGTTCTATCACATTGATTGATTTGTGAATGTTGAACCATCCTTGTAACCCAGGAATGAATCCCACCTGGTCATGGTGGATAATCTTTTTAATGTGCTGTTGGATCCTGTTTGCTAGGATCATGTTGAGAATCTTTGCATCCTTATTCATCAGTGATATTGTTCTGAAATTTTCCTTTTTGTTAGGGTCTTTGCCTGGTTTGGGGATCAGGATAATGCTGGCTTCATAGAAAGAGTCTGGAAGTTTTCCTTCTGCTTCAATTTTTTGAAACAGCTTCAGGAGAATAGCTGTTATTTCTTCTTTGAAAGTTCGGTAGAAATCCCCAGCGAATCCATCAGGTCCTGGGCTCTTGTTTTTTGGGAGGTTTTTGATCACTGCTTCAATCTCGTTTTTAGATATTGGTCTATTCAGGTTGTCAATTTCTTCCTGGTTCAATTTTGGTTCAAGTTTATACTTTTCCAGGAATACATCCATTTCATCTAGGTTGCTTAGCTTATTGGCATATAACTGTTGATAATAACTTCTTTTTTTAATTTTTTAAATTTATTTTCAGCATAACAGTATTAATTGTTTTTGTACCACACCCAGTGCTCCATGCAATTAATGCCCTCTCTAATACCCACCACCTGGTTCCCCCAATCACCCAACCCCCGCCCCTTCAAAACCCTCAGACAGTTTTTCAGAGTCCATAGTTTCTCATGGTTCACCTCCCCTTCCAATTTCCCTCAACTCCCTTCTCCTCTCTAACACCCTTGTCCTCCATGCTATTTGTTATGCTCCACAAACAAATGAAACCATATGATAATTGACTCTCTCTGCTTCACTTATTTCACTCAGCATAATCTCTTCCAGTCCCGTCCATGTTGCTACAAATGTTGGATATTCATCCTTTCTGATGGAGGCATAATACTCCATAGTGTATATCGACCACATCTTCCTTATCCATTCATCAGTTGTAGGGCATCTTGGTTCTTTCCATAGTTTGGCGACCGTGGCCATTGCTGCTAATAAACATTGAGGTACAGATGGCCCTTCTTTTCACTATATCTGTATCTTTGGGGTAAATACCCAAGAGTGCAATTGCAGGGTCATAGGGAAGCTCTATTTTTCATTTATTGAGGAATATGCACACTGTTCTCCAAAGTGGCTGCACCAACTTGTATTCCCACCAACAGTGTAAGAGGGTTCCTCTTTCTCCACATCCCCTCCAACATATGTTGTTTCCTGTCTTGCTAATTTTGACCATTGTAAGTGGTGTAAGGTGGTATCTCAATGTGGTTTTAATTTGAATCTCCCTGATGGCTAGTGATAATGAACATTTTTTCATGTGTCTGATAGCCATTTGTATGTCTTCATTGGAGAAGTTTCTGTTCATACCAATTCCCATTTTTTGATATGATTATCTGTTTTTTGTGTGTTGAGTTTGAGGAGTTCTTTATAGATCCTAGATATCAACCTTTTGTCTGTACTGTCATTTGCAAATATCTCCTCCCATTCCGTGGGTTGCCTCTTTGTTTTCTTGACTGTTTCCTTTGCTGTGCAGAAGATTTTGATTTTGATGAAGTCCCAAAAGTTCATTTTCGCTTTTATTGCTTTTGCCTTTGGAGACATATCTTGAAAGAAGTTGCTGTGGCTGATATCGAAGAGGTTACTGCCTATACTCTCCTGTAGGATTCTCATGGATTCCTTTTTCACATTGAGCTCTTTTATCCATTTTGAGTTTATTTTTGTGTACTGTGTAAGAGAATGTTAGAGTTTCATTCTTCTACATATAGCTGTCCAGTTTTCCCAGCACCATTTATTGAAGAGACCTTTTTTTTTCCACTGTATATTTTTTCCTGATTTTTTGAAGATTATTTGAACATAGATTTGAGGGTCCATATCTGGCCTCTCTACTCTGTTCCACTGGTCTGTGTGTCTGTTTTTATGTACTATGTCTGTCTTGGTGATCACAGCTTTGTAGTAAAGCTTGAAATCAGGTAACGAGATGCCGGCAGTTTTATTTTTCTTTTTCAACATTTACTTAGTAATTCGGGGTCTCTTCTGATTCCATACAAATTTTTGGATTACTTGCTCCATCTCTTTGAAAAATACCCGTGGAGTTTTTATCAAAATGGCATTAAAACGTTAGATTTTTCGAGGCAGTATAGACATTTTAACAATGTTTATTCTTCTGATCCAAGAGCATGGCATGGTCTTCCATCTTTTTTTTTTGTCTTCTTCAGTTTCTTTCATGAGTGTTCTGTAGTTCCTCGGATAATAACGTCCAATGACTTTTTCTACTTTTTGGTTTTAGTTGGGGTCTATCCCTTTCCATTCATAATTTTATTAATTTGAGCCTTCTCTCTTTTCTTTGGATTAGTGTGGCCAATGGTTTCTCGATCTTATTGATTCTTCAAAAAACCAGCTTCTAGTTTCCTTGATACGTTCTACTGTATCTCTAGTTTTTATCTCATTGATCTCTGCTCTAATCTTGATTATTTCCCTTTTTGTGCATGGGGTTGGTGTAATTTCTTGTTGATATTCCAGTTCTTTCAGGTGTAGAGACAGCTGGTGTATTCTGGATTTTTCAATTTTTTTGAGGGAGGCTTGGATGGCCATGTATTTCCCCCTTAGGACCGCCTTTGCTGTGTCCCATTGGTTTTGGACCAAAGTGTCTTCATTCTCATTGGTTTCCATGTATTGTTTCAGTTCTTCTTTGATCTCCTGGTTGATCCATGCTTTCTTTAGCAAGGTGGTCTTTAGCTTCCAGGTGTTTGAGTTCCTTCCGAACTTTTCCTTGTGATTGAGCTCCAGTTTCAAAGCATTGTGATCTGAGAATATGCAGGGAATAATCTCAGTATTTTGGTATCAGTTGAGTCCTGATTTGTGACCCAGTATGTGGTCTATTCTTGAGAAGGTTCCATGTGCACTTGAGAAGAATGAGTATTCTGTTGTTGTAGAATGGAATGTTCTGTATATATCTATGAGGTTTATCTAGTCCAATGTATCATTCAATGCTCTTGTTTCTTTATTGATTTTCTGCTTCAATGATTGGTCTATTTCTGTGAAAGGCATGTTAAGATCTCGTACTATTAATGTATTCATGTCAATATGACTCTTTATCTTGATTAACAGTTTTCTTATGTAATTGGCTGCTCCCATATTGGGGGCATAGATATTTACAATTGTTAGATCATCTTGGTGGATAGTCCCTTTAAGAATGATGTAGTGTCCTTCTGTATCTCTGACTACAGTCTTTAGTTTAAAATCTAATTTATCTGATATGAGAATCACTGCCCCGGCCTTCTTTTGAGGCCCATTGACATGAAAGATGCTTCTCCATC
Organism: Pteronura brasiliensis; assembly: GCA_004024605.1. Classification (NCBI taxonomy): domain Eukaryota; kingdom Metazoa; phylum Chordata; class Mammalia; order Carnivora; family Mustelidae; genus Pteronura; species Pteronura brasiliensis. Next base: position 86,817 of record PJEN01006271.1, on the reverse strand, counting down.
CATTCACTTTCAGTCTGGGTGTATCTTTAGGTTCAAAATGGGTATCCTGTAGACAACATATGTTTGGGTCCTGTCGTTTTATCCAATCTGCATCCTTGTGCCATTTTATGGGCACATTTAGGCCATTCACATTGAGAGTGATTATTGATAGATATGCTTTTTATGGACATCGTGTTACCTTTGAAGTCTTTCTTTCTGTAGATTGTCTCTATATGTCTGTTCAATGCTATTCTTAGGATTTTTCCTGTTTTATAGTACCCGCCTTAATGTTTCCTGCAGTGTCGGCTTGGTGGTTGCATAGTCTTTTAAGCCTTGCTGGTCTTGGAAACTCTTTATCTCTCCATCCATTTTGAATGTCAATCTTGCTGGATAACGTATTCTTGGCTGCATGTTATTCTCATTCAGTGCCCTGAATATATCTTGCCAGCCCTTTCTGGCTTGCCAGGTCTCTGTGGACAGGTCTGACGTTATTCTGATGGGCTTTCCTCTGTAAGTAAGAAGGCTCTTTGTCCTAGCGGTTTTCAAGAGATTGTATCTACAATTATGATTTCTCAATTTGAGTATCAGGTTCCTTGATTTTTTTTGCAATCTATAATCTTGGGGGGATACCGTTCAGCCTCTAGTACATGAACACTGGTTCGATTCGCGAGATTGGGAAAATTTTCATGAAGAACTTGTTCCACTATATCTCCTAAACTTCTTTCTTTCTCCTCCCCTTTAGGGATTCCAATAATTCTGACGTTGGAACGTTTCATGGCATCATTTATTTCCCTAATTCTTCTTTTCGTGGCTTCTAAGCTGTTTGTTCCAGGCTTCCTTCTGATCCTTCCTTTCTATCTGTTTTTCCTCCATATCACTAATTCTATCTTCTGTCTCAGTTACCCTAGCTTTGAGAGAATTTAGATTAGATTCGAACTCATTGAGAGCATTGTGAACCTCATCCCCGGTGGCTTTCAGTTCTGCCCTAACATTGTGTACATCATGCCTGGTGGCTTTCAGTTCTCCCCTCATCAATTCTGTTTGGTCATCCATGGCTTTCTCCAATCTAGCTATTGCCTGGCCAATTGTTAGCCTGAATTCTCTTTCCGACATATTGTCTATGTTGCAAGACATTAGCTCTGTTGCAGAAGGCCTATCCTCTGTATTTTTCTTCCATTGGGCATTCCTCCTCCTAGTCATTTTGGTAAGAAATGACTAAACGGATGTAGCTGGATGTATCAACCATGGTGCAGTCAAGGTGCACCCTGGAACGCTTCTAAGCAATCAGTATTCACCACCCAAATGAGAGAAAAATGAAAAGAAAAAGGGAAAAGAGAGAGAGAGAGAGAGAGAGAGAGAGAGAGAGGAAAAAAAGGGAAGATAAAAGAGAAGGTTCAGCCCAAATGGGCCCCAAGGTAAGATTTTTGATGGACGAACCTCATCAAAAAGTTCCCCAAGTATAAGATTTATATACTATCAGGACAAACACAAAATCACAGAAACACTGGCAGAAGAAAAAGATGGGAGAGTGGTAATAAATTCTCAGTGTGGGCGAGGAAGGTTGTTTTGATTCTTCCTGGATGTATCTTGATATGTTTGTTAAAGCACTCAACTTTCCTAAGATAAAAGGAGATTAAAATTGGTTTACCCATGAGGGTAGCATTGATTGGGGAAAGGGGATTACCTTGAAGTTTAACTCTATATGAATATTAGAAAATAAAAATAAAAAAATAATAAACTAATCTAAACTAAACTAAAATTTAAAATAATTAAAAATTAAAAAAATAATTAAAAAATTGAAATGCAAAAGAAAAACACAGGTGTGTGTATCAAAAAGTTCAGGTTAGAAGGTTATTATGGAATTTGATGTACTAGACATCTCACTGTGATGGTAAATAGGTTAAAAATTATCTATATAAAAAAATGAAACAGAATAGTGGGAACGAGTTAAAAATAAAAGTTGTCCTATGAAGTAGTGGTGGTTGTTCTCTTGTCGTCTTTTTTGTTTTTTCTTCTTTTCTGGTTGGTTTTCTGGGGGAGGGGCCTGCCACGTGGGTTTTCAGTCAATTATGTTCCTTGAGTTAAGTCCTCCCACACCCCTCAAGGGGTTGGACTCTGAGGAAACCGATTTTTTCAGGCTTTTGTTCTCTGGAGGTGTTTAAGTTTGTTCACTTTTTTTTTTTTTTCTCTCTCGCCTTGACCACTTTCGATGGTTTTTGTAGGTTTAGAGGAAAGCAAACTACAACCTGACCTCCCTCTCCGAGAGAAGTCTCAATCTGGTCCCCTGTGGGTGCTGTAGAGTCCATGTAAATTCCCCCTTAGCCACTGGCAGAGCAGGTTCTGTGTCGCGGTCCCTGGGGACGCAGGATCTTCTGCTTGTACCCAAAACCATGGCAGCCGTGGCTGCCTGGGCAACTCCAGACTGCCAGAGAGGTTCCATGCAGCGACCGCACACTGAGAATTTCCCGCTGGCCAGGGCTGGGAGTGCCTGTTCTTTCTGTGTCTAAGAGCCCCAGTTTTGCACGCTGGGGGTGGGTTTGGGGTGCGCACGCGTCTCAGGCTCTCGTAGAATGTCATGGGTCTAAGAGCGCCAGGTTGGGCCTTTGCGCAACTCTCTCAGGGGAGGGTTTGGGGTGTGTGCATGCCTCAGGCTCTGGTAGAATGGTGCAGGTTTAAGATCGCTGGGCTGGGCCTTCACCCACTCTCTCAGGGGAGGGTAAATGGTGAGTGTGTCTCAGGCTCTGTTAGCAGGGCTTGGTGTTCTGCTGGTTGGCGAGGCTCCCAGCCCCTCACTGGTGTTGGACTCCATTTGTTCTCGGGAGTGCTGGCGGCTCAGGGACCAAGACCTGGTTTCTCTGCCAGGCACTCTCTCTGGCTCAGTGCCAGGGGAGGCTGTCCTGGGTCCAGGGACTTAAGCCCCTGTATCTAGCTGCCCTGATTCCCACAATTTCCCCCACCGTTATCCTTTGCTCTTTTTGATGCTTTCAACCAGTCTCCAAGTTAATGCTGGTCCCCAGACACAGGGCACTCTCGTATTGGGGTATTACTTTCCAATCAGTCGCCTCTGGTGGCTCCCTACCCCTTTTGTTTATCTTCCAATATCAGTCTGAATTTCCCACTCCGCTTTACCTGCCCACTGGCATCTTCTGCCCCTGTAGAGATCCAGACTTGCATAATTCTAATCTCAGGTTGATTTCATTGGTGATCAGAGTTCTTTGGTAGGTAATCAGCTCATTTAGGGTACAATTTGAAACGGTGCCTCCTCCTACTTCCCCGCCATCTTGTTTCTCCCCTTTTCTTCATCTTGATGTGTCTGTGTCTACAGGTTCCCTTTCCCAGTCTGTGCTAACCCAGCAGTCCTCTCTCTGCATCTCTGGGATCATCAGCCAGACTCACCTGCACCCTGAGCACGGCCATCATTGTTGGTGGTAAAAATATGTACTGGTACCAGGAGAAGCCTGGAAGCCCTCCCCGGTTTTTCCTGTACTACTACTCAGTACTGAGTACTACTACTCAGACAAGTAGCTGGGACATGGGGTCCCCAGTTGTGTCTCTGAATCCAAAGATACCTCCACTAATATGGCAATTTTGCTCATCTCTGGACTGCAGCCTGAGGAGGAGGCTGAATATTACTTTGCTATAGCTCATGGCAGTGGGAGTAACGTTCATTATCCACAATGTCTCAGATAATGAGGAAGTGAGACAAAAACCCCTGGACCCACAGACCTTGTCTCTGAGCCTCTTTTAGTGAGAAACTTCTGTGGGGCTTCCGGGAAGATGTATGTCAGTGGCACTAAGCACAGTGACAGAAACAGTTGAGGTGTGGGTCAAAGTCCTGAGATCATAGGTTCCAAATGGTGACACATGTACTAAGGTGGTTAATCCCTTCACTGGTGACAGCAGTAGAACATATTCCCTGGGGACTAGGGCATGAAATGGGGACCCGCTGGAACTGTGTCCTTTCCTTACACACAGACCCCATGGAACCTCTCAAATGTTAAACAAAGTGTATATTAACACTAAAGAATATTAGCATCCCTAATGCATTTTCCTTTGTAAACATGTTGAAGAGAGGATGATAATCATCTAGAAGGAAGCACACATCATACTGTGTTTTAGGAGTCATTACAGATATAAGGATATTGACTTTTTATTTCTTTTAAATTTAAAATACATTTAAAATTCATTTTATTTTTACACAGTCTCGACACCAAGTGTGGAGCCCAAAATTTCAGCCCCGGGATCAAGAGCCACATGCCCCAGGGACAGAGCCAGCCAGGATCCCACTATAAGCATATTTTCAGGACAAAGTGTCACTTAGCGCTTATCTCAGTCCCCGGGCTTGATGTTTGCTCCCAAATGCAAAATTAAATAAAGAGATGAACTTTATGTGGAGCCCCCACTTCTGAGATTTCACCCTAAAGCAGTGTTTGTTTGCCCCTGAGAACTGGTAATGAGCTTAGAGTTCAGAACTCACATTGTCTGAATGCACCGCTTTTTTTAAAATTTTCTATTTCTTTTCAGGGTAACAGTATTCATTGTTTTTGCACCATACCCAGTGCTCCATGCAATCCGTGCCCTCTCTAATACCCACCACCTGGTTACCCCAACCTCCCATCCCCCACCCCTTCAAAACCCTCAATTCTTTTTCAGAGGCCATAGTCTCTCATGGCTCACCTACCCTTCCAATTTCGCTCAACTCCTTTCTTCTCTCCATCTCCCCTTGCTCTCCATGCTATTTGTTATACTCCACAAATAAGTGAAACCGTATGATAATTGACTCTCTTTGCTTGACTTATTTCACTCAGCATAATCTCTTCCAGTCTCGTCCATGTTGCTACAAAAGTTGGGTATTCATCTTTTCTGATGAATGCACCACTTTTAACCTAGAATTCTGTCTCTGGGTCCGTTACATAAAAAGCCCTGTCAACTCAGCTCATGGGTGCTCTAACTTTGTGTGGTTGTTGTTGTTTCTGTGTGTGTGTGTGGGGGGGTGGCTTCTGTCTCATTTTAGAGTCAAACACACCATCCCTTGGAGCCACAGAATTCCCAGGGCCTCTCCAATGGGCAGTAACCTATTCCTGTAAGATAAAGCTAAAAATATAATGCTTTGGTACATTTTTCATCACAAATTAAGTTTCTTGCCTCATAGGAGGTTTTCCTAAAGTAGGCTCTTAATTTTAAATTAAAATACAGCAGAGCCTTTACTGTGAGAAAGAGAAATGTTGTTTTGTTTTATTTGTTTGTTTTAATTTAGTGACAAATTTAAACAATCCTGAGAAATATTCCTCCCTTTGAAAGTTCCCAGTTCAATTTGGTAATGCTAGAAGCTTCCACCATTATTAAATTGGGGAATATACTTTCAGTAGTTGCTAAAATTCTAATTTAAATAATCTTCTGTGGGTAAACCATGGAAGGAAGTTGCAATGCAGAGATCAACAGCCCAGGTTTAGACCACTGTCTAAAGGACACAAAATTCCTGTGTGTACCAAGTCAATCTTCATTATTTCAACATTTAGTTCTTATTTTCTTTAAAAACACTTGGTGAGGGGTATTAAGGAGGACACCTATTGCAAGGAGCACTGGATATTACACGCAAACAATGAATCATGGAACACTACATCAAAAACTAATGAAGAACAGTATTAATTCTTAATTAATTAATTAATTAATTATTAATTAATATTGATTAATATGACATTAAATAGATATAAATAAATAAATAAATAAATAAGATTTTTAAAAAAATAAACATTTCATGTCTTTGCGGTTTTCCAGTGCCCAAACGGATTCCATATATATGTTCTATTTCTGTACCATTGTGGACAACTAACAGACAGGCTTTACATGTTTTGGCCATTTTTGTTTCCATTCTACACATATAGGAATGTTGCATTCTCTAATTAAAATCTTTCCATGCAACTATTTGTAATCCATATGTCTTCCAAAGTGATTTGCTTAGATTAAAAAAAAAGGAAGTAGATAGTTTGTTGTGATTGTTAAGTTTTTAAGAGTACTTTGTATATTCTATGTGCACATATTAAGATTAAATGAAAAAAAGGAAGTACAGGAATAGTCCTTTTATCTGCTAGTCCAATTATTCACAGTCATGTGACAGAAGAGAAGAAAAGTTGCCAAACTTCAATTTGGTCCAAAGGCACCCTTGTTCTCTTGAATTTAATTAAAGAGAAATTGAAGGTTGGACATAAGACAAGAAGGAATCACTGGAAATTACAACCTTAGGGCTCAGAGATCAATCCATTAAAGTGGAGAATGAAATTATCATTAAAAATAAGGAAATATGCAAAGGGTCCTGCATTGCCCTATTCTTGCAAGAAACAGAAGGAAAAAGGAGGGAAGGGAGGAAGGAAGGAAGGAAGGAAGGAAAGAAGGGATGAGGGAAGAAGGAAAGAAAGAGGATGTCCCTAATTAATGACTCACACAATATCATCTACCAGGTTACATTCCTGACCTAGAGATAACTCTCCAGGGACCCCACATCCTTGTTTCCCAGGTCTACCATGCAGTCCCTGCTTCTCTTCCCCAGAACCTCTGGGCCGGCCTTGGCTGCCACTATCAGGTCTCCAAACCTGGAGGAAAGAAGGGGAGGGAAGGAGCTGTCAGGTGGAGCCTTTGGGTCAGAACTCCTGGATCCAGAACTGGGGAAAATGAATGCTAGAAGAGTGTGACTCTGCATAGGTCTGAAAGTGCCCTCTCCTTGCCACTCTCTCTCTCTGTAGAGGATCCAGCCACAGGATTCTCAGGCATAATCAGGTTCTCCTGGGATTTTTCTGGATACAAGGAAATCTCTCCTAAGGGCCTTGCAGAGGATAAGCATTTATGGCAACCTTCCTGCCTGGGAGGAGCTGGATCCTCAACTGTGACCACAGGGTTTCACCAGCATGATGGCACTGTCCACGTCCTCCACACGCATTTCATTGATATCACCTCTACCTGCTATTTCTGTTGTCCCATCCTCACACAGGGGTGCCCCCTTCTTCACAGTCTCCGAATTGAGAGCTAAGACTCATATTTTATTCCCTCTTTCCTTCAACTCAGAGATACATGAAGACATGGGTCCTATGGGAACCCCTCCTCAGCATGTCTGGCATGTCCCTTCTTTGTTTTCCCATTTATTTTCTTGCCATGGATTTCTCATTCCCACACACAATCTTCTTGTCTGATGTGATTCTCATGTGCCTGTAAGACGTCTGGTCATACACACATTCTAGTGTGTGACATCTCTCCTTCCAGGTCTCTGCTGTCCCATGAAGAATGATTTGCTCAGCGGTCTTCCTCACACTTCTCTGCACCCACCACAACACCGAGGCCACTGTTACATGGCACTCTGCTCATGTGAGGGTCTCTGTGTCTACTGTCCCACTTGGCCTCTGTCATTTAAAAGGAGGGAGAGGATTAAAAATGATATAGCTGCTTCCTCCATAGCAGCTGAATTTTAAAATAAAGTCAAGCTATGGATAGACAATGTTCTGTGAGAATATACGTGTGTTTTACTTTATGTTTGGTGGTGGTGGTAGTGCTCCCAAGAGAGAATCTTTTAGATTCAGAAGGACATTATGGAGAGAAAACATTCTTTCTATGTCTGGAAAGTTCATCTTGTTGTTATGTCATTACATCTACAAGCCCACAAAATTGAACAATGACCTTAGTGGTCTTTCATGTCATTGGTCCACTTTTATCATCAGCTGATTCAGTGCCTTGAAATTTAAACTACATATATTATTTTCACATATTGGTTTTTCTTAACTAAGTAAATTATTTTATAGAATTAAACATACTGATTCCTTAAACCATAATTAAAATGAAATATATTAAACTTATATGTGTGGAACCAAATAATGCTCATTAATGAAATAAGAATTTAATGGAAAAAAATTTAAAATAGTTATGTAATTTAAAATTGGATTTTCAACCATGTCTTTAAACTATATTTTAGTAAATATCTCAGAAGAGAGTGAAGTACACTTAATCCTTCTTATCACAGTTAAAGTAATTAAATATTTGATTTATTTCCACCTGCCTGTTACACATTTCAAATTGTCCTGTGGTTGATCAGCAGGCTCCTACCGTGGAGAATATCATCAGCAGGAACCAGGTATAACACTGACACCTATTTTACGTGACCTGCAGCTGTCATTTTCCAGAATAATTATTTTTCCTCCCTAGTTTGCTGCTTGAGCCTGTTGTGAAAGGCACTGAATTGTGTGGTTCACATGCAACAAGCAGTGGATCTGCCATCCAGTTACCAGATATGTCAGCCTAGGGGTCTGTACATGCACGTTTCTTCACATCTGAGAAAACATTAAGGTGCTCTGCACTGGAGGCTCATTCCCAGGCTCAAGACTTGCTGACACTTCACACAGACAATCAATGTCTGAGACTGAGTTCCCCTGGGAGTGACTCCTTCCTCAGGGAAACCCAAGAGCCTTCGCAGACTCAGATCTTGACCGAGATTAGATTCTATGTCAGAATGTTCATGTAATCCTTCCCCTGCATCCCCGTCCCTAGCCATCCCCACCCTGCAGAGGGCAGAAGGAGAGTGACCCTCAGACAAGTCCACATGTGAGACCCCTCCTGATGGATGTTGAGCTGTTGGGTTTCTCAGGGAGTTGGGGGTTGAATGTGCATGAGGATCCCCTGCTCAGGAATGTGGGTGGCAGTGAAAGAGACTGTGGATGGTCCCCCCAGATCTGTAGATCAGAGTGAATAGCTTAGAGTTGTCTGTATCTTGCCCTGGACCTGTCCCTTCCACATGCTGTCCAGCTTCTGCACAGGTGACAGCAGTGTTGCAGGAGGGGACATAACAATTTCTCCTCTTATGCCAAGGTATCTCCTCATGGGATAGATCTGAAGCAGACACACATGCACATGTCATCCACCTGATCCACAAGCACTCAGCCTCTTGGGCTCCTATTCACACCTCCTTCTATATCTGATATGAATGTGATGATCCCGAATCCAAGAACCACAATGGGGACAATGGTGACTTTATCTCCATGGCTTGGCCAGTTCTTGTCATGACACAGCCCCTTTCTGTCTCTTGTCATCTGAGTCCTCAGCAAGGATATGGACACGTGTGGCAAATCGTTTGTCTCCCCAAGAAAGAGCAAGGCCTCCTCTGCAGGACTGCAATGGAGATGTGGAGCACTCAGATTGGGTCCTAACCAGGGACCTCACTCAGGGAAAAAAGGTCAATTCTGATATGCCTAAGGCATTAAGTACCTTTTAGTACACTGACAAAATGCTCTGATTATCTTGTTCCCTATGAGGTGGCACCTCTCACTGTAAGTCCCACAACAGGCTCCAGGGACACCTACAGTGGTCGAGAATGTCAGGAACACAATGGTCAGATACCTGGAAAACATGAAGTCTGATGGTCCATGAACTTGAGCTGGTCAGTGGGAAGAGAGATTTGGTGATGTTGAGAAGTCACAATCCTCGGCCACAAAATTTGGGAGACGGTGGTTTTTGTTCTGAGCCTATATGGCCCATGGGAGAGAATAACCTGGAGATGCTTTCAATCTTACACAGAAAGCCTCCTTAGGTGTATAATACTGAGTTCAACAGACAGATGGTTTGTAGGGGTGCCCTTAATTACCCACAAACCCGACTCGGAAAATTAGGCTTGTTATCAATCACAGGGATGTTGACCAGTGAGTTATTGTTAATAAATGCACCCATTGCTGTGCTGAGGCTTGTCCTATGTGGGTGTGGACAAGGTCCTCTGTGCCAGCTGTGTGTGTAGACTACGTAGCTGTTTCTCATGATGGTCTTGCTTTCTCTGATAGATTTCAAACTCTTGCCCATCACCCATTGTCTTGCTCTGTCCACAAAATCTCCTCAGAGGAAGCACATGCTACTTGCTGCCAGGGGTCAGAGCCCATGCTCACCCTGCCCTCATTCTCCCCATTTGCCTCCTTGACCAGCATTATTCCAAGGAGGGCTTCTCATCCATATCAACATGAAAGACAACTGAGTACATGCAGGCTTGTGAAGGGAGGGCGGCTTCCATAAGAGGTGGGGATGTTGTGACCCTTCAATTTCTGATTAATTGGGTCCAGGTGAAAATCCTCCCCCTCTTTTCCAAGATAAAGCCCAGACAATGGCCTGTATGACTCTATGAAATCACTGAGACTCACTGAAGAACATTCCCTGAGCCCAGAGTTTGCAGAGGAGGGGTCTGAGGCAGTGGAGATTGGGTCTAGGCTGAAAGCATGGGGATCAAGGCGGCCCCCACACTGAGCAGACAGAATCCAACTGGGCTCTCAGGACTTTAGGTTAGAATGAATTGTTTGCCCTGAGAGAAGAAGGGGCGCTGCGGAACTGTTCTGAGGTCTTTACCCAGCTGCTCTGAGGACAATTCAAGCAAAGGAGCCTGGGATTGGAGGCTGGATTCTGGGCTTCCTGATGGGGACTCAGCAGCTGTGTCCTCTCAGTCCTCTGAGCAGGGGCCTACATGTGGTCTTAGCAGGTGCTTCCTCCCAGGGATCTCCAGAGGCGTGGAGCCAGCTGCTATCATCTTCACTGTGCGCTGTGAGTTGAACTCCAGCACCAGGGCTCGAGGAGGGGCTGGACGGTTGCTGGATGGACCCCAAGTGCATGGATAGCATGTCCTGTGACAAAGTGTGCTGGAGAAAAAGAGGCCTGGGGCAGCCCCACTCCTTGTGAGGACTCAAGGCTGTGTCACCATGGCCTGGGGATTTACTTTGTCACACTCTCTCACTGCACAAGGAAGGACTAGCCCTAGGGACACAGAGCAACCTGTCAGACTCTGTCAGCCACTCTAGCTTAGAGGTTTCAGGAAATTTAAGCTGGTACCTGATCCAACACCCATAAGAGTGTTTGTGAATTCTCTGTCCCAGCCTGTACTGAGTCAGCCACCCCCAATTCCTGAATCTCTGACATCATCAGCAGGACTCACATGCACCCCAAGCAGTGGCTTCAGTGTGGGGACTTCTGTCTTATCCTTGTTCCAGTAGCTGCCAGAAAGCCCTCCGGAGCCTCTTCTGCAGTTCTACTAAGAGACAACAGATTTCTGGGATCTGCAGTCGCTTCTCTGGATCCAAAGATGCCTGGACCCATGCAGGGCTTTTGCTTATCCCTGGGTTGCAGCCTGGAGATAAGGCTAACTCCTACTGGGCTCAAATTATGGCTGTGGGTGCAGCTTTCATTCCACACAGTATCTCAGATAAGTAGGAAGTGAGATGAAGACCCTTGAACCCACAGACCTTGGCTTCAGACTATTTTCAGTGAGAAACATAACCTGGAGACAAACAGGGGGTATATATCTGTCGGTTGATCTGTTCTTGGACAAAAGAAAAATGCTCAGATTATGCATTTGAGATGACACAACGCAGGGAATCCCCAGATGGCAGAAACATGATATATCAAACCCAACTGAACATTCCCACTAAGTTTGGGGAAGATGGACAGGAATAAGCACTGTGTCTCCTCCCAAACCTGATGTCCAGGGAACAACAATCCACAATCAATTCTATCACCTTATTACATGAAGAGTTACCTCCTGTCACTGCTGCAGTATCCATCCCCCCTGGTGTTTGTGCTTCCCTTCCCTTTGGGAAATCTTTGAGCTGCTGAACTATTTCTCGGCTTGAACTGTATCTCTTGCTCTCTCCCTCTCTGCCTCTCTGGTTACTTTCTTCCAAATAGATGGGGCATCCCAAGATTGGGGTGGGCAATGTCCTTCCTGGGGCTCAAGGTTGGGATGGGAAGGGACATCTGCCCCCTCCTCAGCTATTTCTGGGATATACTAGCATCCCCAGAGGACTCACATTTGTCTTGGGATTGGAGAGAATATAGCCAGAGCCCATCTGGGGAAGCAGAGGTTTGGGAACCTAGGGAGGGGAGTGAGGGCAGTTAAAAAGGAGCCCTCCCTCTCCTAGAGGTTGAGGGTGTGCTGGCCATTTGTAACACTGGACTTGCTGACTGGTACTGTATCTGAGGTTTGGCTGGACCCTGCTTGTCCAGCTTCCACCTGACAGAGACCTGCCCAGGATACAGTGTGGCACTGAGGAGGCTGGGCCCAGCTGGCTACAGGTGCTGCAGTGTGGGGCCCACTCAGGACTGCATGCAGGGCCTGCCAGGCCTGAGGTTCACTCCAGCATTTGGTCTCTCAAGGTGGTTGTTGAGTTAAGTTACAGCCTGGGGTTGAGTTAAGTTAAGTTACAGCCACCTCCGTTAATGTCGATTATAGCAAGATCCTTGTCAGCCAGTCAGTTCCTTCCTCAAACACAGTTCTTCCCTAACATGGTCGAAGGACCTGTAGGACTTCAGGTGGGTATGGGGCGAGCAGGGGGCTGCCTCCTACAGCAGCAAGGAAAAGAGGAGGTCTTTTGGGTCAGGCTAGCAATAGGTGGCATAAGGGCCTGTGGAACTTGGGCTCCTTTGCTGGCCATGGCTTTGGCGTTGGCCTGTTCCCCCTCACAGCCCTCCAAGTGATCCAGGCTTGTTGCAGTTAAAGATTCAGGATGCCGTTGGGCTCTCCTGGCCCGTGTATCCTGAGGACCCAGCTCCTCTCAATCCCTCTGTGCTCTGAATGAGATGCGGGGACAGCAGGGAGACAGACCAGGGTATGGTGGGGAAGGCAGTGAAGGTGGCTGTCAGGAGAGATCAAAGAGACCACTAGGATGAGACTCACGCCCAGCAGGTGGATGAAAGATGGAGGTGGTCCTGTTGTGGTGGAAGAAGGACATGCAGTGCGGACACCAGGGACAGGCAGGGGTCTGCAGGTGCATTCATGAACATGTATGTGAGTGCACTGAGGACTGGGACTCCCTCTGCCCCTCCCTGCATGGGCAGGGCCCAGAGGTGCCGTAGGAATGGCTTTCACTGGATTTGAAAACCTCAGGAGCTAGGCCATGGGCTAGAGATGTCCCCTAAGGCCAGGGCCTGGAGAAGACATTCTTCCTGCCCAGAGTTTGGCAGCTTCCTTTGCCAGTGGCTGTGGGTCCTGACCTACTTGGTGAGGAGACTGCAGGGTAGGTGCTGGGGGAAGTACTTGGAGACCTTGGGGTTGTCCCAGGTCAGCTAGTCAGCCCCAGCTCCTCCAGCTCCTGCAGCTGCACCAAGACCCACCACCCCATGGATGTCAGCAGCCGGTGGCCTGCGAGACACAAGAGATGCCATCTCCTTCTGGCCAGGAGCTAATGCAGCCTGCAGTCCCGCACCTGGCAGCACCATCACAGGTAGAGGCTGCAGAGCAACGATATGGTGGACAAATAGCTGATTTCAGTATCTGTGATGTGATCACACCCTGGAGCATGGGGGTCATTTATTTATTTGTTTTATTTTAGGAAATAACTTTCCTTCAGAGAAGTTACGGTTCATTGCCTTGTAACATCCAGCATTATTCTTGAGGGGTTAAAAAAATCTCTCTGACTTTTTAAAAGATTTTATTTATTTATTTGTCAGACAGTGAGAGAGACAGAGAGAAAGCACAAACAAGGGAGAGCAGAAAGAGGAGAAGCCGGATCCCCACGCAGCACAGATCCCAATATTGACAGTAACCCTGGCCACAAACATGCACTCCTCTCTCTGAACCAGCTACACATGAACTTAGACCAGATCCTTCAGACTCTCCCTGACAACACCGCACACAAACTCCTCTTCTTCTGTCTCCTCCCCTGTCCCTCAAGCTTCAGGCCCTCCCTCTGGCTCTGCAGTCTGAACTCCATCTCCATGTCAGGATTTCAGAGAATAATGGAAGTGCTTGTGCTTTAGTTCCCAGTCTCCAGGGTCGATCACTGGGGAGGAGAATGACTAGAAAATAGAGCTGCATGGAACCCTGCATATTCTCCATCTTGTTTCTGTCTCTTGAGAAGACCTGGACTTGATTCAGTGAATTGTAAAAAGTCTGACCTCACATCAGTCCTCACTGGCTAAATAAATCCTTCCCGTAGAGAACATAAGACCCCAGGCTCAGTGCTGCTTCCCTGGAGCTCAGGGCCCATGGGGATGTGGGGCACAATGCCCTGTGTTCTTGAAACTGGGCTGTGACTTCCTCAGTCATCCCCGTGACACCTCCAAGGAGGGTGGACCTCTGCTGAGACTCTGCTGTCCCAATTCAGATCCTCACGGATGTGACATCAGGGACACTTATCTCCAACTCTCCTCCACTCAGATGTGGGCCCTTGGACAGACACTTCTGGGTCTGATTGGTCTTGGCTAATAGAATTTTCTTCTTCTAGTCATGGGTGGCTGAGTGAACAATTTCTTGGTTCTAAAATTGCTGAACAAACGGAAATGGGAGTACTGCTATGGCCACCCCTGGGTCCAGTCTGGTCCCAAATACTTCCTTCGTGGAGGCGCTGTCTGTGTTTGGTAATTATATCTCTGAGATGGCTCTGAAGTCCATAGGAATGGCTACTTCTTGAATTTCACTGGGTACCACATCAGATTTTTACCTGCAGGACAAGACCTAGGATGAAAAACTCATGACTACTATAATAATAATAAATCAAATGATTTTAGAAAGAAGTTTATAGACGCTATTCAGCTGAAAATAGAAGGCATTTATTATATACCATTTTTCAATCCATGTTTTCAACCCTAAATTCCAACCACTTTCTATCCACAACAACAGATCTGACAAAGGTACAATATTCATTGTACTTGCAACATCTCCTTGTCATTGTTCCTGAGTTTAAATCAATCTGACTGAGTTAAATTTGGGTAAACTAACTTGCATCCATTCCAAGCACACAGCTGGCAAAGTGGTTACTAATAAATAAAATGTGTCACTCCATCTCTGTTACATCAGCAGTGTCACTCCTGTCCTCCTAGAACCTTCTGCAGGTTTGCCCTTTGTGATCTGAGGTCAGAGAAACTCACAGCCTCACGTGGCAGGGCTCCTGCAGACTAATGTCTGTGCGAGGTGGACAGATCCTAGGAGGGAATCACTGTCCATGGTGTGTGGAGAACTGTTGTTTCAAAAAGGTATAAATAATAAACAATGACAAAGATGTTCAGTGAGTTACCCTTCTAAGAAGGCTCACTGGGGTTTCTTTGCACAACCTTGAGAGAAGACTCCATATCCTCAGTGCTCCCACTGGAAACCATGGAGGAGTCCTATAAAAGAAAGAGCAGAGAAGGGGTCTGCAGAGAAGGGGCCATGTGTCCTTTGGGGGATGTCACTGTTCTGAACTTCATCCTGATCTCAGGGGAGTTTGTGCAGTGACACCGTTTTGGTTCTGACCCGTGAAAGCCATGGACAGACTCACCTTGAGGTGTCTAAGTAGAGGATAATGTCTGTCCTGTGATGTTGGGAGGGCAAGTAAGGGGAGCCCTGGCCTGACTCCAATTCAAAGGACAGTGGTCAGTGCAATGGGAAGACCAGAGATCTTTGATGAGCTCTGGTTACCATGTCATGCGAGGGTGTTTCTGGCCTGGACTTCAGAGCTTCTCAGGTCCATTTTCTTAGGGATCAGAGGTGATCAGATCTGGGACCTGTCATTTGGCCCTGACTGTGTCCTCTGCTCTGGGCTCACAGCTGGGAAATCCCCACCCAATAGTTCCACCCAACAGTTCTACACTCCCTGTTCTCCCCTCTGACATCCTCTGGTGAGGAACCTGACTCAGAACTAATAAGAGTTCAGATTGCTGGAATCTCAGTTGCATGAACAATCCCTCCCTCTCTCACAGGTAGAAGATGGGAAGGGAGAGAATATGGAAAATCTGACCACCAAATATTTGTCAGGCAAGATGTTCTGACATATAAAGAACTTGAACATGGTAGGGACATTCTGTGTCCCCATGTAGGTGAAACTGTCTTGAGAGAGAAGGAAGACACACAAGTATTTATATCAATGCAGAAACATGTTAATGGAGTGTGAGGTGGGGTGAGGTTTGTGGGGTGGAGCTTAAGCACTGGAGGGGTTGACAGGGAACCCTGGATTCTGATGTGCTGTGATGATGTCCTGAGGCTGCACTGATGGTGAGAAGCAGGAGGGGAGCATGAAGACAGAGACTGGGTGGTGGCTGTGGATGGTGTCCACATTACATTAAGATTCTTGATGAGGGGTGGGAGGTGAGGCGGGGAAGAAGGATCAGATTCCCCATGACATGGAGGATTCAGAGACTGAGGATGAGGGCAGGAAGGACAAGGAGGAATTTCATGGTTGTGGGAATGGAAAAGGGAGGGGCTTCTTTCACCAGAGCAGTGGGAGGACCCATCTCTGATGCAGGAAGACTTCCATCCATGGCACCTAGGAAACAGGATCAGCCCTGACCCAGGAAACTGTTCACCAGCTTTCCAGGATTGCAGAGGTTTGCTTTACTTTCATCTGACACATGAAGAAACTTCACCCATGCCCATTGAAAATTAGGGGTTTTTCCACGTGAGGAAAGGATATCCATCCTGCACAGGAGAGGTTGTGTCCTTGGAGACCTGTATTGCTCATCACACTGTATACCTTACATATGAACAGTATTTATTTGTTAACTATCCATCCATGCATCTGGAAGGTAAAACTATTGGCATTTCGGTTTTGTTTTATTAATTTTATTTTACTTCATTTCATTTTGTTTATAATATTTTAATTTATTTTTTAATTCAAATTCAATTAGCTACAGTATAGTACATTAATTTTTGATATAATGTTCAATGATTCATTAGTTCAGTATAACATCAGTATTTCAATTTAAAAGCCAGATTTATCTCATCAAGAATGATCAGGAACGGATGCTGGATTTTGTCAAATGCTTTTTCTGCATCAATTAAGAGGACCATGTGGTTCTTCTCTCTTCTCTTATTAATTTGTTCTATCACATTGATTGATTTGCGAATGTTGAACCATCCTTGTAACCCAGGGATGAATCCCACCTGGTCATGGTGGATAATCTTTTTAATGTGCTGTTGGATCCTGTTTGCTAGGATCTTGTTAAGAATCTTAGCATCCATATTCATCAGTGATATTGGTCTGAAATTCTCCTTTTTTGTAGGGTCTTTGCCTGGTTTGGGGATCAGGGTAATGCTGGCTTCATAGAAAGAGTCCAGATTGATCAAATTCTTTCAATTTTTCTCTCATTATCTGTACATATTACCTGCTTGTTCTGTGTGTGCAGGTATATCTCTATACTTAGTGACCTCTCTTTGTGAATTCATGAGCTGTCTCCTTCATTGAGTATATGAGAGGTCCCTTTTCATTGAGAATTCAGAAAGACATATCACAATATTCCCTAGGTGCCTTTCTGCTTTAAATAGTGTGGGTAAAAATATATGTGCATGTAATTAAATGCTTCACAAATGGAAATTATTGTATAATAATAAAAATCTAAATGTGTGTTCTATTAATAAATTGTTAACCAATCACACACATTCTTACTTGCCACAGGGAGGTAAGTGACCATAGATAAAATTCATGGAATAAGTTAAAATTTTAGGACTGTTGACACATTTCCAACAAAGCCAGTATCATTCATGGTATGAAATTCTATAGTACCCATGCCAATTACAGCTGATTCAGCCCACATTTCTATGTGTGTGTGAGAGTGAGAGACAGAGACAGAAAGAGAGAGGCAGAGAAAGAGATAACAGAAAAAAGTACAGGTTTTTTAATGTTTTCCATCAGAAGGTGGTACTCAGAACAGTTAGAGGTTGCTGTGTGGGTCCCACGTCATCTCTCATGATACCTCCTCAGAACAGTCCATCACCAAATGTCCTTGTGATCTAATAGGTGGCCAGTGTCATGTTCTGTGATGCGGGTCCTCCCAGAGCAGAGGAAGGTGTAAGCTCTCCCTTTACCTGTTACTCAGCCTTGTTCAGGTGCTTAAAGCCCACATTTGAGATCTCTAGGGGCCCCTTTCCTCATCTCCCTTCCCTACTCAATCTGTCCTTCCTCTGGGTCCCTTGGACTGATCTGAACAAAGGGATCTTCTCTGATCAGAGTGAGGGAAGGGATAAGAGTGGATTGGGGATCTCTGTCTTAGACAGTGGAAAGGGAAAGCTCTGGGGGCATCTGCACACAGGCTGAACCTTTCTCCTCCCAATACTCCTCAGACAGACAACAGGGTTCTTCAATCAGGGGAGGACCTCTGGGTGGATATATGGTCCATTCTTTCTCCTTGGTCCTCAATTCACCTGTGAGAGGATGTGACTCTCCTCTGTGACTCTCTGTCCTTCAGTTCAAGATCCTGGGCATGGTCTTTGATGACCCACCTATGTTGGTGTCAGACATTCTAGACCAGAAACTCTCTCTCCATAACCTGCTTTGGGAGCAGTAGTAACACTGGATTGGATAAGGTGTGTGGGTTTCAGTTTTTAGGGCTGCTGCCCCAAAATACTGACTCTTGCAAGTAGAAGCCCATCAGAGATTCTAGTTTGACCTTCTGGCTCTAAGTCAGACACATGATTACACAGAACATCTGGAGATCCAATCTGAGGATGGGGCTGATGGTAAATATCACACACGACAGATACCTCAGTGCCCACACAGTGCTGTGTCTCCTGAAGGGACTGAGACATAAAACACTGTATAGGATCCCTGAGCAGATCCTCTGTCCCCTGGGATAGTTGTCTCCCTGTCACCAGTACCTGAGGTGACATGAGAAGGACTGAGGCCATTCTGAGAGTCTGTTGATCTGAGAATATCTCCTCTCTGGATCCCATCCAGCCTTCATCCTGGGACACTCCAATGACCCTAGTTGTTGCTGACCTTGTCTACACAAGAAAGAGATCCTTATCCAGGGAATGGGATCTGGAGGGGGACAAGGGAAGGCTAATTCTAGACATCTGTAAACATGGACCCTGAGACAACACTGGACTGCAGCCCAGCAGGCACTGGCCACATAAAGAACACCAGCTATTGGGTATAACAACATTAAGAAGATGCTGGACACATGTGATCAGCCAGTCCTCTTCTCTGAGCTCCTGTGGATGCTCACCAGTGTCACCAGCCACCAGTCTCTGTGTTTTTAGTCTTGGCTTGTGTCCTTACCTCTGACCCAGGGATCCTGTCCCTGTGGGGACATTACTTGATTCACCCTATAGATCCTGCCTTATACACCACAGCACTGGGCAGAAGTCTTTGCCCAAATTTCTCATGCACATATTATGTGCACACATGGACACAATCCCCGTCCATGTGTCCAGTGGCCTGTTTCCTTCATGGTCCATACAATTACAATGCACGGCATGTGGAAACCTGAGACACGGTGGGAGCTCTAGGGATACAGTTGGCAGTGATACATCATTTTAAAATAAATCAGTTTTCAAATGAAATAAATTTCCAAGTGTGAGG
Organism: Pteronura brasiliensis; assembly: GCA_004024605.1. Classification (NCBI taxonomy): domain Eukaryota; kingdom Metazoa; phylum Chordata; class Mammalia; order Carnivora; family Mustelidae; genus Pteronura; species Pteronura brasiliensis. The sequence goes on along the minus strand of PJEN01006271.1, from coordinate 67,561 downwards.
GCGTCACTGTTCCATGAATGGACCTAGAAAGGCCCTTTCTCACTCCCCTCTCTTGGGTCACTACATCAGGAAGCCAACGGTGAAAAGGAACCTTCTGCTGGGCGCTCAGAGGGGTATGATAAGGCTGGAGGAGTTGAATGCTGAGGGCAACAGGGGAGCTGTGGAAGCAGGGACTGCAGATGATGGGCAAAACACTCAGCTGGAGAGAAGGCAACTGGGAAAACTGTGTCCCCACTGATGTGTGACCTGCCTCCACTGGTGAGGGTCCATTGTCCTGTGAGCTCCTGGCTCTGGCTCCCTCTGAACACTGCTTCAAATGTAGATCACCCCCCTTTCTCCCCCTATGGGGTCTAGTAAGATTGAGGTCCATAGAAGAGAAGCTGCAATGCAGGTACAAGGAGGAAGGGGTCTCTCAGGAGAGACTGCTCAAACAATAATAAAATTTGTAGCCATAGTCCCCTCGATGGACCCTCAGAAGTCAGAGCTCATTGAGATCCCCACCATGTCCTGAGGCCTCTCCTTCAGACCCTTATGCAGTAGCATTTGTCAAATCTTACAGAAAGGATTCACTAAAGTCACCCAGAACCTGCTTTTCTTCAGTGCTGGAAGCAGACACAGTGACACAGGACTCACAGCCCATGTCTCAGTACACTGGTCTCTTGGTTAAAGGTTCCCAATTTCTACACTGGAAACGTCAGCAGTGTGGGCTATGCTGGCTCTGGGATAGAAGCCCCATAAATGCAATGATTGATGCCACTTAGGATACAGCCTGTGTGGGGAAAAGATGATCTTCAGATCAGGGTCACTGCCTTAAACTACCATGGTTCTCTTCAGTCTGGACAAGTGAGCTAACTCGTCTTATCTGTTGTCCTTATTCCATCCACTGTCTCTCTGTTACTAAGTTTAAGCAGTACTGGTCACAGCCAGTGACTAGTCTCTCACTGGGGAGATCTCTGCTGTCATGTCTGCACCAGCATTGGCTTGTCTAAGGCCATGAAGTCCATTTGCATCTTTAAAAATGATTTTTTTGCTGTGCAGAAGCTTTTGATCTTGATGAAGTCCCAAAAGTTTATCTTCTCTTTTGTTTCCTTTGCCTTTGGAGACATATCTTGAAAAAAGTTGCTGTAGCTGATAATGAAGAGGTTACTGCCTATGTTCTCCTCTAGGATTCTGATAGATTCCTGTCTCACGTTGAGATCTTTTATCCCTTTTGAGTTTATCTTTGTGTACGGTGTAAGAGAATGGTCGAGTTTCATTCTTCTACATATAGCTGTCCAGTTTTCCCAGCACCATTTATTGAAGAGACTGCCTTTTTTTTCCACTGTATATTTTTTTCCTGTTTTGTCAAAGATTATTTGGCCATAGAGTTGAGGGTCCATATCTGGGCTCTCTACTCTGTTCCACTGGTCTATGTGTCTGTTTTTATGCCAGTACCATGCTGTCTTAGTGATCACAGCTTTGTAGTAAATCTTGACATCAGGTAACGTGATGCCCCCAGTTTTATTTTTGTTTTTCAACATTTCCTTAGCGATTCGGGCTCTCTTCTGATTCCATACAAATTTTTGGATTATGATTATTTGTACTTTAGCATCAATATCAAGTATTAACCATTGATTTTGTTTCCTTAGTCATATTTTCTGATACTTGAGGAGTACTTTTGAAAAATAATGGAAGTGCGGATCATCTTTGCCTTTTCCTGATCTTTGTGAAAATGCCCCCCTTCACTACACCATGAACTGAGATGCTGGTCTTAGGGTTACATTATAAGTGTGTGAAAGAGTATGTATCACTTTATTATAAATGCATTTATTCATATTTCCATTTTTTGTGTGATTTGGCCAAAAGCTCTTTCAAGAAAAATCGGGGCAATATGATCATATATCTTGATGTAATAATATGGCATTGATATGAAACATGTTCTTAATATAGAACACAACTTGCATCATTGGAACAAATCACACTTAATAATGATATTTCAGTTTATTAATATGATACTGATGCCTCTTTGTTAATATTTTGTATACAATATTTGCATCAATATTTAATGTTACAGGTGTGTAATTTTCATTTTTGTGAAATGTAATTTGGTACATGTATTTGTCAGTGTTATAACTCTTTTAAAAGAACTAAGAAATATTCCATTCTTTTTTGGTGTTATGAAAAGAATATGAAGCAAAGACATTGGAACCATCTAATCTCAGAAGGTTTGTTAGATGTGTCCTGTGAAAATGCCTGTAACTTATACAATTATGTGGAGTGCTTCTATAATCACATTTTCCACTTTCCTATTAAAATTGATCTATTAACTCAAATTATTTCCAGTAGAACTAATTTTGTATCTTCCTTTTTAATTTTTAAAATTCCATTTAGAGAGACAGACTGAGTGAGCAGGGGAGGAGCATAGGGCAAGAGAGAGAGAGAGAGAGAGAGAGAGAGAGAGAGAGAATCCCAAGTGGACTGCTTGCTGAGCATCGAGTCCCATGCTGAGTTCAATCCCAGGACCTTGAGATCATGACCTGAACCTAAACCAGGAGTCAGACACTTAACTGACTTACCCACCCAGGTGCCCCTAGTTTTGTATCTTCTTAAGAAATTATGAATTTTATTTATTCTTAATAGGAATTATCTCCTACATTTTCTTCTTTTTTTTTCCTTTTTCATTTTTCTATGTAAGATTGACAGGGGGCACAGTGAGACTTCCCTGTAGTCTCTACAAAGTTGCTCAGTGAGGACGAGTCATTGAGAACATTCAGGTCTGGGAGTTCTGTGTGGTCTCAGCAGAGGCTTCTTTCCAGGGCTCTCTGCAAGTGTGAGTAGAGCACCATCTTCCTTAGTGTGTAATGTGAACTGAGCTCCAGCACCATGGCTCAGGGAGGGGCCAGGCAGCCCCTGGGTGGACCCCTTTACATGGATAGACCCTCCTGTGGCAGAGGGTGGAGGAGAAAAGGAGGCCTGTGGTAGCCCAGCCCACTGTGGCATCAGGGGCTGTCATCATGGCCTGAACTCTTGTCCTCCTCATGCTCCTATATTACTCTGTAGGTAGGGAGGGGCCTCAGGGACACAGGCCTGAGCACTGTAGCAGGTATCAGCCTCTCTGGTTGAGACCCTAAGGAACTTTATCTGGCCCCTGCCCCATCATACATGAGTGTCTGCATTTGAAGGTTGCAACAGGGCTCATGGAACACAAAGTGGTCATGAAATCACTCTTTCTGTGCTTAATGTTCTGATAATTCATTATTTTTTTTCCACTTCTGCATCACCCATATGTCTGTGTTTTCAGGTTCCCTGTCCCAGTATGTGTTAATCCAGCTGACCTTCCCCTTGGCATTGCTGGGGACAATGGCCAGACTCACCTGCACCCTGAGCAGTGGCTTCCTTGTTGGCAGCTACTATATCAGCTGGAACCAAGAGAAGCCCAGGAATCCTTTCAGGTTTCTTTTGTACTATTACTCAGACTCAATTTCACAGTTGGGATCTGGGGTCCCCAGCCACTTCTCTGGCTCCAGATACACCTCAGCAAATACAGGCCTTCTGCTTATCTCCGGGCTGCAGCCTGAGGATGAGGCTGACTATTACAGTTTTATGGATCAAAGCAGTGGGAGCAGCTTTCATTACCCTCGGTGTCTCAGACAATGAAGAAGTGATCAATAAGAACTCCTGGAACAAGAGATCTTGTGTGGAGGCTCATGTAGTGGAGAGTGCTCTCCTGAAAGACCTGTCCTTGAGGAGTAGGAGTGACACACAGATTGTGCTGTTGCCCAAGACACTGCAAGTGTCCCAAGTGCACACCCGGATGAGGGAACAGTCCAAATGCACATGCCCTACGGTCTGAGATGAATTAAAAATAATAAATATTTTATTAAATCAAAGCCTAATTCTTTCCTTGTATTTCCATTGTATCTCCATTACTACTGATGGAAAACATTTCATGTCTGACACATCTGGTCACCTGTTGTGTGGATGTTCTTTTCCAAAGCAAGCAATTCTTTGTGACACCTGCTTGGTGTTCTAAAATTTAACTCAATTTAACACACAGCTTACATGCCTCTAGATGGTGTCAGATGCACAGAATAAGGACTCAGTAGACTGCTCCCCCCTTTGATGTCAACAACAATTTGTAGGTTCCTCACCACCTATGTCCCACTTGGCTACAAATCAGGGATACTCATGACACTCTCCCCAGTTCACTTAATTTACTAGAGTGGCTCAAGGAAACTCTTACTCACTTCTACAAATTCGTTATAGAATATGATGTAAACCAATGACCAGTCAGATGAAGAGACACATTGGGCAATGTCTGGGAAGGTCCCAAGTGCGAGATATTCTGCCCCAATGGAGTTGTGGTGAATCACCCTCTGGGCATGGAAATGATTACCAATCTGGAAACTCCTCAAAACCCATATTTGGCATTACTATTGAGGCTGAGGTAGTCCTCACTGATCCACAGTCTGCCCTTCTCCTCTTTCTGGATAATGGGGGTCTGAATATTCCCAACATCTGAACATGGCTTAAAATTTCAGGAGACAAGCTCCATCCCAGAGTCATCCATGAGTCCTTACTGTCACGTAATTTGCACAAAGATTCCCCTAGTGATTTTGTCACTATGGATATGGCAAGGGTTTCAGGATCCCTGCCCTAAGAATTTGGGACAGAGATGGGAATATAGTTTCTAAGATCTCACAGTATGTTTGTGTCAACTGAAAATGTCCATTGGCAAATTTCTGTCATCCACAAATCTCATGCTACACAGTGTGACTCTTCTTTTACTGATGACACATTAGCTAGTATATTAATATTCACATTGATTACAGTTTTTTTTCCCCTGATTCAGGCTACCGACAGTGAGTCACGACTGCTTCAGACTCACTAACATCACCCATACACATGGACTCCTCTTTTCTGCTCCTCTCCCATGTCCCTCAGTCCGTCAGCTCTCCCTCTGGCTTAACTTCAGCTCCTTGTGTTTTTTTAGAGAGAACTTTGAATGACCTTGCTATAGTTTACACTCTCTGAAGTCTATTTCTTGGGAGAATTGGCAGATGGTAAACCAGCATGAAATACCTTCATCCTCCCTGCCCTCATCTCTCACTGTAGTTTCCATGTCCCATCAGCTTCAACTAATCTCTTTAATATGACAACATGGTTATTCTGTCCCCTACAAATGAATATTTATCCAGCCTTGGTGTATTTATGCATAGAAGCTATTGGTGTATTTCCTTTTCCTTCTGCAGAATTACTGAGGCCCTATTGAAGATCACTGTTGACCTAATTAACCAAGTTAGGATTGGCTGCGTATTTCAATATATGACAATTTTTTTTTCTTATTCTTTAAGATGTTTGTTTCTAAGAATACCGGAACAATAACTTAGCCACACACACATTTGCCCTAATCAGTGAATACTCATACATAACACTTTTTGAAAATTGAGAGTAGACACACTCTCCTGGTCACCTGGAGGGAGGCATCAGGGAACCCTAGAAGCAAATGAAGAATGGTTGTGATGTTGGGCAGCATGAGCCAGAGTTGTCTGATCAAACCCTGCCTTGTGCTTTTGAGACCTGAAGGTCCCACAGGAGTGGGACTTGTGTCTGCACAGATGAAAATGAACAGATGCCTCACACCCCTTATGACTCAATGTCTGATTCAGTGGAATCACTATTGGAGTGAATCTGCAAACAAATTCCCCTCATTGTGTAAGTTTTATCCTTGTGCAAGAGAAATTGCCTTACAGACAACTTCTTGAACTCCAAGCTTCAGGACACTGGAAAGTCTTACAGAGAGGATGCTTTGGGATGGATTTGCATGGAGATCACACTCAGGCAGTGGAGGGGACATAATATTGATGGGGGACACTTGTCCCCATGCTTGGTCTCTACAAGAAAGTCTTCCTAAGTGTACATGAGTGTATTCTCATTTTCTGTATCTCTCAAATGTTCAATCTACTGAACCACACAAACAAGGCTTTCCCATTTATGTTTCTTTTTTTAATTTTTTTATCATTTTTTTAATTTATTTTCAGCATAACAGTGTTCATTGTTTTTGTACCACACCCAGTGCTCCATGAAGTCCGTGCCCATTCTAATACTCACCACCTGGTTCCCCCAACCTCCCACCCCCCCACCTCTTCAAACCCTTCAGATTGTTTTTCAGAGTCCATAGTCTCCCATTGTTCACCTCCCCTTCCAATTTCCCTCAACTCCCTTCTCCTCTCCATCTCCCCTTGTCCTCCATATCATATTTGTTATGCTCCACAAATAAGTGAAACCATATGATAATTGACTCTCTATGCTTGACTTATTTCACTCAGCATAATCTCTTCCAGTCCCGTCCATGCCGCTAAAAAAGTTGGGTATTCATCCTTTCTGATGGAGGCATAATACTCCATAGTGTATATGGACCACATCTTCCTTATTCATTCGTCCATTGAAGGGCATCTTGGTTCTTTCCAGTTTGGCGACCGTGGCCATTGCTGCTATAAACATTGGGGTACAGATGGCCCTTCTTTTCACTACATCTGTATCTTTGGGGTAAATACCCAGTAGTGCAATTGCAGGGTCATATGGAACTCATAGATATATACAGAACATTCCACCCTAAAACAATAGAATACTCATTCTTCTCAAGTGCACATGGAACCTTCTCCAGAATAGAACACATACTGGGTCACAAATCAGGACTCAACTGATACCAAAAGACCAAAATATTCACTGCATATTCTCAGATCACAATGCTTTGAAACAAGCTCAATCACAAGGAGAAGTTCAGAAGGAACTCAAACACCTGGAAGCTAAAGACCACCTTGCTTAAGAATGCTTGGATCAACCAGGAGATTAAAGAAGAACTTAAACAATTCATGGAAACCAATGAGAATGAAGACATTTCGGTCCAAAACCTATGGGATACAGCAAAGTTGGTCCTAAGGGGGAAATACATAGCCATCCAAGCCACCCTCAAAAAAATTGAAAAATCAAGAACACAGCAGCTGTCTCTACACCTTAAAGAACTGGGGAATCAACAACAAATCAAACCAACTCCCCACATAAGAATGGAAATAATCAAGATTAGAGCTGAGATCAATGAGGTAGAAATGAGAGATACAGTAGATAGTATCAATGAAACTAGAAGCTGGTTTTTTGAAAGAATCAATAAGATCGATAAACCATTGGCCACACTAATCCAAAAGAAAAGAGAGAAAGCCCAAATTAATAAAATTATGAATGAAAAGGGAGAGATCACATCTAACACCATGGAAGTAGAAACAATCATCAGAAGTTATTATGAACAATTATATTCCAATAAGCTAAGCAACCTAGATGAAATGGATGCATTTCTGGAAAACTGTAAACTCCCATTTATGTTTTTAATCATAATTTGCATCCATATTTTTCCTGCAATAAACACAGGCCTGGAAGAAGTATACCAGTCATTAACTACATCTGCACAATGACATTAACATTTATATGTAATCAGTTTGAATGAGATGAATTTTGTGTAACATTAACATGCACCTATTTGATGTATGTGGTTGTTTCAGTGGTGACTAACGCATGAACTATGTCATTGAAAACCTGTCATAGCATCTATAATTGTCAGTCCTGATCACCTAAAACTTCTGGAAGTTTGCCATCTATGCTTTGGGGTCAATTACATGCATAGACTTACATAGCACAGGTCCTCGTGTCTGTGTGATTGGAGAACAGATCCTAGGAGGGAATCACTGTCCACAGTGTATACAGGACTGTTGTTTCAAGGAGGTGAAAAGAGTAACAGGTGACAAAGATTTTGTGTGTTACCCCTCTGGGAATGCACACAGGGGCTTCTACCTACAACGTGATGAGAAGTGCTTTCCATCTCCTCAGTGCTATGGTAATGTCAGAGGTGGTGACTTTTGGAAACCACGAAGAATCACATAAAAGGAAAGACCCAGTGTCTTGCACGGAAGTGAACATATGTCCATGGAGATCCATCATTGCTCTGTATTTAAACCTGATCCAAGAGGAGTTTGTGTAGAGGCAATCTGTCAGACCTGACTAAGTACTGATCAGCCAAGGGAACTGTAGAAAGACTTACCCTGAGGAGTCTGAGTAGAGAACAAAGTCTGTCCTGAGGTGGTGGGAGGACACATAATGGGACACAAGGCCTGGATCTTATTCAGGGGATAGTGATCAGAGCAGCGGGGAGACAGGAGTCATGTCCAATGGGTTCCATTCACCATTTCAACATCTCCAGCCCAGGATCAACATGTGACCTGCATCCACCAGAGGGCGCAGGTGTTCCCCAGTCTCCTGTCTCCCTGCCTCTTTTTTTTTTTTCTTCATATATGAACAATTCCCTTTATATTTAATTTTAAATGTTACATTATTATGTAAAGTGGTTTCATTTTAACTGATATTTATGACAGTTGAATGGATATTAACACTTTTGCAAAGTCAGGGGAGCTACAAAAAATAAAAATAAAAGATTGCAGTTAAAATGGCTAATGCCAAGTTATACTGATGAGAGTAAAGGGCAGGTATCATGTAATTTCCCTGTATGCATTTCTTTCTTTCTTTCTTTCTTTCTTTCTTTTTTGAGCTTTATTGCCTTTTTATTTATTTTTTTAATTTATTTTCAGTATAACAGTATTCATTGTTTTTGCACCACACCCAGTGCTCCATGCAATCCATGCCCTCTCTAGTACCCACCACCAGGTTCCCCCAACCTCCCATGCCCCGCCCCTTCAAAACCCTCAGATTCTTTTTCAGAGTGCATAGTCTCTCATGGTTCACCTCCCCTTCCAATTTCCCTCAACTCCCTTCTCCTCTCCATCTCCCCTTGTCCTCCATGATATTTGTTATGCTCCACAAATAAGTGAAACCATATGATAATTGACTCTCTATGCTTGACTTATTTCACTCAGCATCATCTCTTCCAGTCCCATCCATGCCGCTAAAAAAGTTGGGTATTCATCCTTTCTGATGGAGGCATAATACCCCATAGTGTATATGGACCACATCTTCCTTATCCATTCATCTGTTGAAGGGCATCTTGGCTCTTTCCACAGTTTGGGGACCGTGGCCATTGCTGCTATAAACATTAGGGTACAGATGGCCCTTCTTTTCACTACATCTGTATCTTTGGGGTAAATACCCAGTAGTGCAATTGCAGGGTCATAGGGAAGCTCTATTTTTCATTTCTTGAGGAATATCCACAATATCTTGAGGAATCTCCAAAGTGGCTGCACCAACTTGCATTCCCACCAAGAGTGGAAGAGGGTTCCCCTTTCTCCACATCCTCTCTAACACATATTGTTTCCTGTATTGCTAATTTTGGTCATTCTAACTGGTGTAAGTTGGTATCTCAATGTGGTTTTAATTTCCATCTCCCTGATGGCTAGTGATGATGAACATTTTTTCATGTGTCTGATAGCCATTTGCATGTCTTCACTGGAGAAGTGTCTGTTCATATCTTCTGCCCATTTTTTGATATGATTGTCTGTTTTGTGTGTGTTGAGTTTCAGGAATTCTTTATAGATCCTGGATATCAACCTTTTGTCTGTACTGTCATTTGCAAATATATTCTCCCATTCCGTGGGTTGCCTCTTTGTTTTGTTGACTGTTTCCTTTACTGTGCAGAAGCTTTTGATCTTGATGAAGTCCCAAAAGTTCATCTTCGCTTTTGTTTCCTTTGCCTTTGGAGACATATCTTGAAAGAAGTTGCTGTGGCTGATATCGAAGAGGTTACTGCCTATGTTCTCCTCTAGGATTCTGATGGATTCCTGTCTCACATTGAGGTCTGGAGCTCCTCTGTCATCCCTGGGGTGAAGCCCATTCAAACTCCTACACTCTCTTTTTTCCCACTGGACGACAAGTTAGGTCAAAGGAGGGGATAGTACAGCCTTAAGAAAGGGGAAGATTTGCAAGGAGACTCCCACCACCACCCTGAGAACCAGGGGGACACATAAGTTTTGGTGAGCTTAAGCAGAGCTATGGGGCTCAAGAAGTATTTTGGGGTGTGTCTACAAAGTCCTGGGCTTCTCTGGTACTCACCTGCATCACTTCCTACACAGTGAATTTCCAAATATACTTTGGGAGCAAAACAACACCAGAGATCTGCCAGGTGAAAAAACACAGTTTGAGCTATTAGACAGCCTTTGCTTTATTTCCTTCTTATGCTGTTCACTGGAGAATGGTCATATGAGAAAAAATGTACATATTTATATCACTGGACAGATCTGGACTTCTGACTCAGTAATCTGTTAAGAGTTCTGCTCTCATGTGAGTCCTTAGGGACAAAATATATCCTCTTACACGGAGTTTGTCTTTGAGACAAATGACTTCTAAATCCAGAATCAAGTTCTTGAAGAACCATCTTTCAAAAGAAGCCATAAGAGGCACAGTTGGTCACCTGACCTCATTTGTGGTCAGACACACACACACACACACAATCTCTCTCTTCTCTCTCTCTCTCTCTGAGTGTACAGTGTCTGGGAATATGCAAATTCTGGGTTTCTCTGTCCATCCAGAAAGCATGCTCAACCTGTGTTCACCCAGTTGCCCTCTGTGTCACAATATCCAGGATTCATAGCCCCCATCAACAAGTAAACCACAGGGACATCAAGTGCATTTGAGGTCTCATCAATAGGGCATCCATGATGTGCTCTAAGCACCTTTTTTCCTCAGATGTGGCTGATGCTCAAGAATCTGAGAGGAATCTCTGTCCCCATGGGCAGCTCAGTCCCCAACCATCTCTGGCCTCAGTCTGTGCCTGAGACTGATTACTACAACATCAGGGCTTCTTCCCTGGAGTTCAAGTCCTATAGGGATGTAAGACAAACACTTTCTGTGCTCTCAAGGAAGGGGTGTCAGCACCTCATCCAACCTAATATACCTCGAAAGAGAATTAACCTCTGCTGAAATGTCTTCAGTCCCAACCCAGTGCCACAGGAGCTCCGACCTAGGGCCAAATTCCCTCTTATCTTTACCTTTCCTTCACTCAGATGTGGGAAATTTGACAAATATTATGGAGTTATGTGGTCTTGGGTAATAGGAATTAATTACTCTCATCATGGATGACTGAATGATCATTTACTCTATCCTGAACATGTTGGACACAAGCCATAGGGAATAATGCTGTCCCCACTCCTGAGAGGATTCTGACACAAAATTTCTGTGTCCTGGAAGCTCTGATTGTGTTTGGTAATTCCATCACTGTGATGGCTCTGCGATTTGTAGGTAGAAGTTTCTTTTGGGGTCACATAGGCTATCATGTTGGACTCTCCTTTTTTTAAAGATTTTTATTTATTTATTTATTTCACAGACAGAGATCACAAGTAGGCAGAGAGGTAGGCAGAGAGAGAGATAGGAAGCGGGGTCCCTGGTGAACAGAGAGCCCGATGTGAGGCTTGATCCCAGGACCCCGGGATCACTACCTTAGCCGAAGGCAGAGGCTTTAATCCACTGAGCCACCTAGGCGCCCCTGGACTCTCATTTTTGTTGTAAAAACAACAACAAGATACTAAACTCATGACCAAAAAAAAAAAAAATGATTTCAGAAAAAGTTTATATAACCTTTTTTTCAAACATTAACAGAAGGAATTTCTTTTTGTTTATTTTTGCATCCATGTTTTTAACCACAATTTCCATCCATATATTCTCTGCAATATACTCATACCCGGGAACTGTATACTGGTGATTTCACCTGCAGGTTCTCAAATATATTGTCAATATGTTTAAATCAATCTTACTGAGAGGAATTTTATATACAAGAACACTCATCCATTTTAAATGTGCAGCTGGCTAAGTGGTGACTAATACATGCATTTTATCACATGGTTACTGTCAGAACATTTGCAACTGTCACTACTTCCCTCAGAGAACTGCTGGCATATTTGCTCTTTATGTTTTGAGGTCAGAACCGTACAACCCCCTTGTTAGGCAACTGCAGGCTTTTATGTGTGTCCTTGGAGAACAGATCCTAATAGGGAACAACAGCCAAATCTGTATGTAGAACTACTGTGTCAAGCATGTGGAAAGAATGACAGATGAGAAAGGTTTTGAGTGTGTGTCCTTCTAGGAATGAATCAAGTTCTAGTCACAATCTAGACAGGACTTCTCCCTGTTTCTCATTTATTTAAAACCTAAGAAGAAAGAGTACTTTAGAAACCAGGGAGGAATCACATAACATAGGAAAACACAGCATCCTGCACAGAAGGGTCTGTGTGTCCATGGGGACCCATCACTGCTCTGGACCTCAACCTGATCTAAGAGGCGTTTGTGTAGAGATACCACATCATGTCTGACCTATGAAAAGCAAGGGAAGCTATGGACAGACTCACCCTCAGGAATCTGAGATGAGAAGAAAGTATGCACTCAGGTGATGGGAGGACACATAAGGGGACACTTAGCCTGGCTCTAGTTCAGGGAACAGTGTACAGAGCAATGGGAGGCAAGAACTTCCTCTAATCGTTTCTGGTCATAATGCATACAGCAGTATGTCTAGTAGTCTACAACAGGGGACAGTCAGGGCATTTTCCCGAGAGCCAACGGTGATCAAAAGTTGGATCTACCATCAAGCACAGCCTGTGCCCACTTCTTAGGGCTCACAGCTGTGACCTCCTCAGCCCCTGGCCCCACAGAGCACATCCCTGCCTATACCCATGACATCCTCATTCAGAGGGACCTGACCCAGGGCCAGGGAGAAGTCAGAGAGCTGGGGTCTCATTTGCATGGATGGGCCCTCCTTTTCTCGGAGGATGAAAAGGGGAAGGAGAGATTAGGGGATATCTGCTCAGCTTTGGGCCACAGAAGGCAGGATTGGTCATGATCTCCACCATGGCTTGGTCCCCTCTCCTCCTCACTATAATTGCTCACTGCACAGGTGACTGGATGCAGGGTCAGGGGAGGGGGTCTTGGGGAGAAATGTGGGCCCTGCATCCTCCTCTTGTCTCTAGACCACAGGTCACCCTGTCTGTTTCTCTCCACCTTCCAGGGTGCCGGGCCCAGTCTGTGCTGACTCAGCCACCCTCCTTCTCTGGGGCCTTTGGCCAGAGGATCACCATCTTCTGCACTGGAAGCAGCTCCAACATTGGGGGTGGTGAATATGTGTCCTGGTTCCAACAGCTTCCAGGCACAGCCCACAAAGCTATCATCTACGTAACAGCAATCGACCCTCAGGGGTCTCAGATCGATTCTCTGGCTCCAAGTCTGGAAGCTCAGGTTCCCTAACCATCACTGGGCTCCAGGCTGAGGATGAGGCTGATTATTACTGTGCAACATGGGACAAAAATCTCAGAGGTCACACAGTGCACCAGGCCTGTGGGGAAGTGAGACAAAAATGCACGTACTCACGTGTGAAGAGGGGAGCACACACCAGCAGTTCCTGCTCAGCTTAGCCTCTCATTCCACTTATTCTTTTGCTGAGGCCCTGGGCCCAGGTCCATCCAAGGGCATCACCTGGGAGTGAAGATCTCCAAGCCCTTTTATCCCCAGAGTCACTGAGAGGAGCCCATTCCTAGACAAAAAGTCTTTGTATAAATAGAAATTTCTTGTCTTTATCAGGTGGGGATAATTTATTTCTAGGCTCATTCTTATTTATATTTACTTTCTGATTTTTAAAAAAGTGAAACAATTTATTTTGTCCTTGAAATTGTCATAGGATCTCAGCTCTAACTATATAGCACTGAAAGACTAAGTCAGCCCTATTTAATTTATTATTTATTTTTATCTGAATGACTATAACCAATGCTGGTATTTTCTTTTAATATTTGCTTTTTTTAACTTTTATTTATATTTTCAGTGTTTCTAGATTCATTGTTTATGCATCACTACCAGAGCTACATGTGATACATGCCCTCCTTAATACCCACCACCAGGCTCACCCACCTCTTCAACACCCTCCCTTCCAAAACCCTCAGTTAGTTCCACAGAGTATACAGTCTCTCAGGCTTCATCTCCCCCTCTGATTTTCCCTAATTCACTTTTCCTTTCCTTCTCCTGATGGCCTCCATTTTACTCCAGATGCTCCAGAAGTAAGTTCAACCATATGATAATTTATTTTCTCTGCTTGGTTTATTTCACTCAGCATAATCTCCTTCAGTCCCATCAATGTTGATACAAATGTTGGATATTCATCCTTTCTGATGGAGACATAATATTCCATTGTATAAAGGGATAATATCTTCTTTATCCATTCCTCTATTGAAGGGCATCTTGGTTTTTTCCACAGTTTGGCGATTGTGGACATTGCTGCTGTGAATTTTAGATACATATGGCCCTTATTTTCAGTACATCTGTAGATTTGAGGTAAATACCCAGTAGTGCAATGGCAAGGTCATAGGGTAGCTCTATTTTGAATTTATTTTCTATTATTTTAATTTTATATTCTCAGTGTTCCAAGATTCATTGTTTATGCACCACACCCAGTGTTCCATGCAATATGTGTCCTACTTAATCAGGCTCACGTAACCACTCACACCCCTCCCCTCAAAAACACTCAGTTTTTTATTAAGAGTCCACAGTCTCTCATGGTTCATCTCCCCCTCGAACTTCCCCCAATTCACTTTCCCTTCCTTCTCCTAATATGCTTTGTTTTATACCTTATGCTCCACAGATAAGTGAAACCATATGATAATTGACTTTCTCTGCTTGACTTAATTCACTCAGCATAAGCTCCTCCAGTCCTACCCATGTTGATACAAAAGTTGGGTATTCATCCTCTCTCAGAGAGACTTAATATTCCATTGTATATATGGACCATATCTCCTTTATCCACTCGTCTGTTGAAGAACATCTTTACTCTTTCCACAGTTCGGTGACTGTGGCATTGCTGCTATGAACATTGGGGTACAGATGGCCCTATTTTCACTACATCTCTATTTTGGGGGTAAATACCCAGTAGTGAGTTTCATGGTCATAAGGTAGCTCTAATTTTAATTTCATAAGGAATCTCCACACTGTTTTACAAAGCGGCTGCACCAACTTGCATTCCCACCTACAGTGTAAGAGGGTTCCCCTTTCCACACTCTCCATAACTTACTGCTTACTGTCTTGTTAATTTTGGCCATTATAACTGGTGTATGTTGGTATCTCAAAGTGGTTTTGACTGTAATCTCCCTGATGGCTAATGACGTGTACATTTTGTCATATGTCTGTTAGCCATTTGTATGTGTTCTTTGGAGAAGTGTCTGTTTATGCCTTCTGCCCATTTTTTATGTGATTATTTGTTTTTTGAGTGTTGAGTTTGAGAAGTTCTTTATAGATCTTGGATATCAGCCCTTTGTCTGTAGTGTCATTTGTGAATATCTTCTCTCATTCTATGGATTGCCTCTTTCTTTTGTTGAAAGTTTCATTTGCTCTGAAAAAGCTTTAGATCTTGAAGAAGTCCCAAAGTTCATTTTCGCTTTTGTTTCCTTTGCCTTTGGAGACACGTCTTGAAAGAAGTTGCTGTGGCTGATGTCAAAGAGGTTATAGCTCATGTTCTCCTCTAGGACTCAGAAAGGTCCCTGCCTTTTAACCACTTTGAGGTTATCTTTGTATATGGTGTAAGATATGGGTTGAGTTTCATTCTTCTAGACATAGCTGTCCAATTCTCTGACCAACCTTTATTGAAGATATTGTTTTTTGTCCACTGTGTGTTTTTCCTGCTTTGTTGAAGATTATTTGACCATAGAGTTGCATGTCCATATTTGGGCTGCCTACTCTGTTCCCATGGTCTATGTGTCTGGTTTTGTGCCAGTAACCAGCTGTCTTTGTGAACAAAGCTTTGTAGTAAAGATAGAAATCAGTCAACGTGATGCCCTCAATTTTGTTTTTCTTTTTGTACATTTCCTTAGCAACTCAGAGGTCTTTTCTTGTTCCACAGAAATTTCAGGATTGTTTGTTCCAGCACTTTGAAGAATGCCAGTGGAATTTTGTTTGGGCTGGCATTGAAAGTATAGATTGCTCCAGGCAGTATAGATATTTTAGCAATGCTTATTTTTCTGATCCATGTTCATAGAATGCTTTTCCATCTATTTGTGTCTTCTTCAATTCCTTTCATAACTGTTCCATAGTTTTTCGAGTACAGATCCTTTACCTCTTTGGTTAGGTTTGTTCCAAGTTATCTTATGGTTCTTGGTGTTATCATAAATGGAATCAATTCTCTAATTTCCCATTCTATATTTTCATTGTTAGTGTGTAAGAAAGCAACAGATTTATGTGCCTTGTTTTTGTATCCTGCCACATTCCTGAATTGCTTTATGAGTTCTAGTAGTTTGAGGGTGGAGTTTTCCATAAAAAGTATCATGTCATCTGCTTTTGGGTTTCCCATATAAAGTATCATATCTTCTAGGAAAAGAGAGAGTCTGACTTCTTTTCCAATTTTAATACCTCTTATCTATTTTTGTTGTCTGATTGCTGTTGCTAGGACTTCTAGTACTACGTTGAACAACAGTGGCAACACTGGGCATCCTTGTCATCTTCCTGAACTCAAAGCGAAGGTTGTCAGCTTTTCCACAATGAGAATGATACACACTGTGGGATTTCACTGATAGATTTTATGAAGTTGAAGAATTTTGCCTCTATCCCTATACTTTCAAGAGTTTTATTTTATTTTATTTTATTTTATTTTATTTTTAAGATTTTTATTTATTTGACAGATCACAAGTAGGCAGAGAGGCAGGCAGAGAGAGAGAGGAGGAAGAGGAAGGCTCCCTGCTGAGCAGAGACCCCGATGTGGGACTCGATCCCAGGACTCTGGGATCATGACCTGGGCCGAAGGCAGAGGCTTTAACCACTGAGCCACCCAGGCGCCCCTTTCAAGAGTTTTAATCAGGAATGCATGCTGTATTTTTGTCAAATGCTTTTTCTGCATCAACTGAGAGGATAATGTGGTTCTTCTCTCTTCTCTTATTGACTTGTTTTATCACATTGTGAATGTTGAACCACACTTGTATCTCTAGGATAAATCTCACCTGGTCATGGTTTATAATCTCTCTTTTTTTTTTTTTTTTTTTTTTAGGAGTTCACAAATTTGAACTTTATGTTTTTTTAATTTTTTATTTCTTTTCAGCGTAACAGTATTCATTGTTTTTTTTTTAAGATTTATTTATTTAACAGAGAGATCACAAGTAGGCAGAGAGAGAGAGGGAAGCAGGCTCCCTGCTGAGCAGAGAGCCCGATGCGGGACTCGATCCCAGGACCCTGAGATCATGACCTGAGCCGAAGGCAGCAGCTTAACCCACTGAGCCACCCAGGTGCCCCAGTATTCATTGTTTTTGCACCACACCCAGTGTTCCATGCAATCCGTGCCCTCTCTAATACCCACCACCTGGTTCCCCCAAACTCCCAACCCCCGCCCCTTCAAAATCCTCAAATTCTTTTTTAGAGTCCGTAGTCTCTCATTGTTCACCTCCCCTTCCAATTTCCCTCAACTCCCTTCTCCTCTCCATCTCCCCTTGTCCTCCATGTTATTTGTTATGCTCCACAAATAAGTGAAACCATATGATAATTGACTCTCTCTGCTTGACTTATTTCACTCAGCATCATCTCTTCCAGTCCCATCCATGTCACTACAAAAGTTGGGTATTCATCCTTTCTGATGGAGGCATAATACTCCAAAGTGTATATGGACCACATCTTCCTTATCCGTTCGTCCGTTGAAGGGCATCTTGGTTCTTTCCACAGTTTGGGGACCGTGGCTATTGCTGCTATAAACATTGGGGTACAGATGGCCCTTCCTCGCCCACACTGAGAATTTATAACCACTCTCCCATCTTTTTCTTCCGCCAGTGTTTCTGTATTTTTGTGTTTGTCCTTATAGTATATAAATCTTATACTTGGGGTTCTTTTTGACTATGTTCTTCCTTTATTTGCTTATATATATGTATATTTTTTTCTCTTGTCATATACTTCCATCAGTCTTTTTGTTTGTCTGTTTTTGTTTGTATACTTCATAAATCTTACCTTGGGGCCCATTTGGGCTGAACCCTCTCTTTTATCTTCCCTTTTTTTTTTCCCTGTCTCTCTCTCTCTCTCTTTCTTTTTCTTTTCTTTTTTCTCTCATTTGGGTGGGGAAACCTGATTGCTCAGAAGCATTCCAGGGTGCACCTTGACTGCACCACAGTCAATACATCCAGCTACATCCGTTCAGTCATCTCTCACCAAAATGACTAGGACGAGAATGCCCAACAGAAGAAAAATACAGAGGATGGGCCTTCTGCAACAGAGCTAATGGCTATCAACATAGACAATATGTCAGAAAGATAATTCAGGCTAACAATTATCCAGGCAATTGCTAGGTTAGAGAAAGCCATGGATGACCAAACGGAATTGATTAGGGCAGAACTGAAAGCGACCAGGGATGATGTTCACAATGTTAGGGTAGAACTGAAAGCTAGCAGGGATGAGGTTCACAATGCTCTCAATGAGTTCCAATCTAATCTAAATTCTCTCAAAGCTAGGGTAACTGAGACATAAGATAGAATTAGTGATCTGGAGGACAAGCAGATAGAGAGAAAGGATCAGGAGGAAGCCTGGAACAAAAAGCTTAGAAGCCACGAAAACAGAATCAGGGAAATAAATGATGCCATGAAATGTTCCAACGTCAGAATTATTGGAATCCCTGAAAGGGAAGAGAAATAAATGAGTCTAGAAGATATAGTGGAACAAGTTCTTCATGAAAATTTTCCCAATCTCGTGAATGGAACCAGCGTTCATGTACTAGAGGCCGAATGGTCTCCACCCAAGGTTTATAATCTTTTAAATGTAATGTTGGATCCAATTAGCTAGGATCTTGAGAATCTTGGCATCCATATTCATTGGCAATATTGGTCTGAAATTCTCCTTTTTAATGGGATCTTTGCCTGGTTTGGGGATCAAGGTAATGCTGGCTTCATCAAAAGAGTCTGACAGTTTTCCTTCTGTTTCTATTTGCATAGGAACAACACAGTTTCTGTACTTTGAAACACCAAAAAGAAAGGAAAAAGAAAAGAGGGAGAGAGAAAGAGGAAAGAAAAGAGAAAGCCCAGCCAAAATGAGCCCCTAAAGTAAGATTTACAAGGTGCATAAACAAAAACAAACAAAAATCTTGACTAAATACATGACTAAAAAAAAAAAAAAACAAAAACAAGATGAACCCCAAGAGTAAGATTTATATGATACCAGAACAAAAACAAATTCACAGAAAAACTGACAGAAGAATCAGTCAAGAGGATGGTTATAAATTGTCAATGTGGGTGAGGAAGGTTATTTCAGTTTTTCCTGGGTGTATCTTGTTATCTTTCTTAAAGGACTCTACCTTCCAGGGGTACAGGGAGATTAAAACTGGTTTATATATAAGGGTAGTACTAAGTAGGGAAAAAGGATTACCTTGAAACTTATATCTATATGTATATTAAAAAAAAGAAAAAGAAAATGAAACACATGTATATCTATGAAAAAGTTCATGTTAAAAAGTTATTATGAAATATGTTTTATTAAACCTCTAATTGTAATGAAAGTAGGTTAAAAATTTAAAAGAACAAGAATCACGAGAATGTATTTTTTAAAAAAAGCTGTATCTATCAAATATACAGGTTTTGGTGCAATACCATGATCTTAATATGTCGTTTTCCCCTGATGTTGGGGTTTTGCAGTTTTAGGGGGACCCTGTGTTGGTTGTCTTCTTGCTCTTTTGGCTTGTCTTCTGGGGGAGTTGTCTGCTATGCTTTTCTCTAGTCAATCTTGCTTGGGTTTAGTTATCCTGAAGGTTATCAAGGTGCTGGGCTCTGGAACCACATTTTCAGGGTTTTGTTCTCTGGAGGTTTTTGCTTTTGGGGGACTTTTTGCTGCTTTTCAAAGTGTCAGTGCAATGAACCTGTCTGCACCCAGACCTCTGCCTCAGAGAGAAGCCTCAGGCTGTTCCCCTCTGGGTGGTCCAGAACATATAAATTCCATGTCTGCAAACTCTGCTTACAGCACAACCTCCCACAGGTGGTGTGCACCCACAGCCACCATCCCAGTGGTTGCCCAAGTCCCCCGCTTGTCTCTACTCCCATATGCAACTAAAACCGTCAGCAATATTGGTCTGGGGAGTATGCTCTTAACAGCTTCCTTTGCCAAAACTGCTGTCTGGAGTCCAGGCCCATGCCAGGTGTGCTCACACCCTGCAGCCACACAGGCCACATGAAGCTGCAAGCCAAGGGATCCCGACCAGATATCACATAGGTTCTCTCAGGTGCAGGCTGGGAGTGTTCAGACCCCACATCACGCAGGTTGCAGAAGGCTGTGGAAGGAGGGATCCCAGCAAGAGTTTGCACCAGACCCTCAGGCATGGGTGAGAATGCACCCAGCTGAAAGGTGGTGCAAGCAGTGCAATATCACAGGCTCAGGGACAGCAGACTGGGAGAATTGCTGGATTATCTCTGGCATAGGTGGTTCTTTGGTGGTGACCATCCTGGGACCATGGGCTTAGGACCATGCCCGTGATTGCCCCATTCCACCAGTTGCCCCTTAAAATCTTTCTCTCTTTTTGAATGCTCTTATCCAGTTAACTTGGTACAAGTTAATGCTTGTCCCCAAACACAGGGCACTTTGGTATTGGGGCATTACTTTCCAGTGGGTCACTTCTGAAGGAGTGGCTCCCTCCCCCTGTGTTTATCCTCTGATATTAGTATGAACTTTCTACTCTGTTTTACCTCTCCATTGATGTCTTCTGCCCCCATAGAAATCCAGCAGTGTATAATCTTATATCTATGCAGTGTATAATCTTACATCTTATGTATAATCTTACATCTATGCAGTGTATAATCTTACATCTCAGGCTGTTTTTATGGGTGTTAAGAGTGTACTGGTATATACTTAACTCACTTTATGAGACCAGTTGAAGCAGAGTCTCCTACTTCTCCTCCATGTTACCCATAATCTCCTGCTTATTAATAATTTTTACACAGAGAGAGAGAGAGAGAGAGAGAAAGAGAGCAGGGGAGAGGCATAAGGAGAGGGAGAGAGAGAATCTCAAGCACATTCCTCACTGACCTCAGAGCCAGAATTCAGAGCCAGAATTAGGCTCAATCTCCCAACCTCAAAATCATGATCTCAGCTGAAATCAGAGTTAGAAGTTCATCTGACCGAGCCACCCAGGATCTCTGGCTGGTTTTTCATGTATTCTGACTTTTTGTAAAACAGATTTCAACTTAACAATTATAAAATTATTTTTAAAATTCATTGAGGAAAAACTTGCAAGTGAATGTTTTTATAAGCTTATTCATAATCACTAAAAACTGAAAGCAACCCAAAATCTGCATACAGATATTTATTCCAGATTCATATATAATCTCCCAAACCTGGAACCAAGTAAGGTTTCACCCAAAAGGTGGCACATTTGCAAAATAGGGTAATTTTCATTGTACAATCATAATTATATCACATATTGGAAGAGGGAAAACTCAAGAGAGAGAACAAACATCTGCTGTTCCTGGAGGGATTAAAGGAAGAAAAAGAGTTGAATGTGTGAAGAGAGGAAACTGTTTTTGATCAATGAAACTATTCTCTATGATACTGTAAAGTCACAGAAAGGCCAGAATCCACTGAAACTTAATCTATGCATAAAATATCTTTTAGGAATTTTTGGGCCTGTGATGAAATGTAGAATTTTAAAAATCAATCTACCTTCAGTACAAACCTGTGAGTCAACCTCAGTGCAGGACTGGGAGGAAAGCTGCTGAGCTGAGTGACTGTGAGCCTGAGTGGAACCTGTCTGTGGAAAATCATGGTAGATTGCACATGAGTGCTGTGCTGTAGTAGATAAGGTTGTGTTTCTGGGGAAGAGATGGATTGGTTTGATGAGAGTATGATGTGCCCAGGACACATCACAAATAAGAAAGTGGATGAATGGAGGTGGAGCCAGATTCTTTACTTTAGGAAAGGGAATTCAGATATAACCAAGAAAGGACACTTGAGTGAACCCTGTTTTCGGTCATGGATTAGAGGTGGAGATGGCAGTTTGGAACCATGTTTCATTTGATGGTGTCAGATAACTGCATGTGCAAATAGTCATCACTATGTTCATGTTCCTGGGTTAGTCTTATCATCTAACTGTCACTTCTCTGTTAGCTGAGTGACACTGGAATCAATGGCATCCCATAGCCACGAAATACATTTACCCACATGTTTCTTTCTAATATCACTCTCTTGGGAAGAGATGCAGGCTTCTTTGGAGAAAGAAATTCCCAGGGGCACCTGGGTGCCTCAGTAGGTTTAGTGTTTTCCTTGGCTCAGGTCATGATCCTGAGGTCCTGGGACTGAGCCCTGCCTCAGGCTCTCTGCTCAGCAGGTAGCCTGCTTATCCCTCTTCCCCCACCCCCGCTTGTGTTCTCTTGCTCTCTCTCTCTCTGTCTGAAAATTAATTAATTAATTATTAATTACATTAAAAAAATGATATCATGCCCAGATCAGGAATTTAACAGGATGAGCATGGAGCACCTCACAGTGTCAGCAGGTGAAGAATCCTTTAAAACAAACACAAGCACACAAGTGTAACTCCAACACACACATGTTTGTGCATGAGCACATGAACACACACAGACACACACATACACATACAGACACACACACACACACACACACACACACACACACACACACACACACCAGGGAGTCAAGGAGCTCAAGAATCAATTCAAAGGGCTCCCATTGGGAAAAACTGGAATGATTTGAGGACCCCATAAATGTAAGTGTATAGTGCTGTATCAAGTTTAACTAGATGTCTGTGATCCATGTTTTTCACTGGTTGTATAAATGAATAAATGAAAGGAGAAGAGACACATTCTCATGCAGAAGTTTCAATGAACAGGTGTAAATACTCAGCACTGAGAGGGCAGGGTTCTGAGCCAGGCCAGCAGAAATATCTATGATTGGCTCTTATATCCTAGGCAAGCAGGGTCCTCGCTGTGATGTGACTGTCCCACAACTACACTCCAGGAGCTACATGAGACCTCAGACTGACTCATTCCCTCACATTGAGTTTCTCCTTCCACCCCCATGGTGTTCTTCACACCTGAGGTCAGGCACAGACAGATGGACCCTCACACAGAACAAACACATTTGCATGAACAGTCTGGATCAGGAAGACCCTCAGGAGAGAGAATAGCAGAAAAGTGGGGGAAGAGGGATCCCAAAGCTAAAAGGGAGGTCTCAGCAACTGAGTTCTGAAGGCATCTCCCCATGGCGTGGACATATCTTCCCTTCATCTTCCTCTTCAATCACTGGCCAGGTAAGTCCTTTGGGGCAAATGAAAGGACATAGAGGACAAGTTCTTAACTGCCTTTTCTCCAGGAACCCAGCACAAGTGTTCAGGCATCCCATCCTTTACACCACATTCTTTTTGCTTCCAGGGTCTGGGTCAGACTGTGCTGGTCTCACCATTTACAGAGTTTAGTTGCCTTCATGGAAAATAAAAGTATAACTATGTGTGTGCTTGTATATACATATGAATGAGCACATATAATATTTATAATATTATGTTAATATATTTATATGTTTATATAATATGTATATATCACATATAATATGTAGTGTAGTCCATAATCAGTAATAAAATTCCTTCATTCAGACAAAAAGCAAGGCAGAAGATATCATAAGAGAATGATAACAAATATATAAGATAAATTCCAATAATTTTTCAATAGAAAGCATGTGGCCTAAACTCATTTCTAGTCCTAAAAAATTCATAATACACAACCCAACAGGAACAATATTAGATATGAAAGTTCAGGGCACTTGGATGACTCAGTCAGTTAAATGTTTGCCTTTGGCTCATGTCTTGATCCCAAGGTCCTGAGATCAAGCCCTGCATCAGGCTCCCTGTTCAGTGGAGAGTCTGCTTCTACCTCTCCCTCTGTCTGCTGCTCCTCCTACTTGTAATCTCTCTCTACCTCTCAGTAAAATAAGTAAATAAAATTTAAAAAAAATTAGGACAATTCCATATTTTAAAATAGACACACAATCTTGAGCATATTAGCAAGAATAATCCAAATTTGATTGGCACAATTCCCCTTGAACTCCAGGGAAGAATGGACTAAAAGCATGGCTGTGTGGTCTCTGAGGTGAGCTTACAGGGATTGTGGAGCATAATGCAGATAGCATGAGATAACGAGTAATGTGTCCACTGTCCTAGTAACTCTCACTGCTGATTCTTTAAACACTTTGGGAGAGAGGGATGGGGATATTAAACACACTGATAAAGACACAATGCTCTTCTAGCCTGTGGTGGCCAGCATACAATATGGTCATTCTTGGATCAAAAAGACCTATTGCTTTGGTCAAGCCACATCTCCCAAAGGCCACCAGGGGAGCTGCTCTCTGCTCCTTCCTGCATGGTCATGGGTTCTGGGAACCTTGGATTTTTCTGTAATACTTAGTTGGCAGATTCCACAATTCACTTCTGGATAAGGGAGAATGGAAGAATTTATGAATACACAGTTCCTGTTGGAATTATGAGAAAGTTCTGGAAATGTATAGTATTGGTGGTGCACATCATTGTGAGAGTGCATAGTGCCACTGAGTTATAAAGTTGAAGTGATTAAATTTTGAATTTCACATTTATGCACATTTTGCGGTAATAAAAAATTACTAGTTCAAAGTCCAAACTATATGTAAATGTTATTCTCAAAAAACCTCCACAGCAAAATACAACCAGATGTGCCACCTGGACCATCCCAGCTCATCACCAAATTAGAAGTGAATCTAGAATGGGTAGTGGAGGAAAAGGCCTATTTACATTCTGTGTGTCCTTGAGATTAATATCAGCATCAGGACCTGTCATTCACAGCATTAAATGATGCCTTGCAAGTTTCCCACAGTGAAAATGATTATAAAGAATCCAGGAAGAGCTATTCACAGGACTCATACAATAAGTTTGGGGATTGGAGCAGTGCAAGGGCTGTGCTGTCATCATATAGCCGTGGCCTCCCGGTGGCTGTGATTCACCAACCTGTATCAACTGAGCCCCTTTATGGGTCTTGTCCTTGGGTAAGTGATCACTCAATGCCACTAATTCTTCCAAAGACAGTCCGCATGCAATGACTAACTGATGCATGGTTCCATGAGTTAGTCCTTGGATTCCTCCCTTGAAGATTCCTATCTCACGTTGAGGTCTTCTATCCATTCTGAGTTTATCTTTGTGTACAGTGTAAGAGAATTGTCGACTTTCATTCTTCTACATATAGCTGCCCAGTTTTCCCAGCACCATTTATTGAAGAGACAGTCTTTTTTCCACTGTATATGTTTTTTCCTGTTTTGTCGAAGATTAACTGACCATAGAGTTGAGGATCCATAACTGGGCTCTCTACTTGGTTCCACTGGTCTATGTGTCTGTTTTTATGCCAGTACCATGCTGTCTTGGTGATCACAGCTTCGTAGTAAAGCTTGAAATCAGGTAACATGATGCCCCCAGTTTTATTTTTGTTTTTCAACATTTCCTTAGTGATTCAGGGTCTCTTCTGGTTCCATACAAATTTTTGGATTATTTGCTCCAGTTCTTTGAAGACTACCGGTGGAATTTTGATTGGAATGGCATTAGAAGTATAGATTGCTCTAGGCAGTATAGACATTTTAACAATATTTATTCTTCCGATCCAAGAGCATGGAATGGTCTTCCATCTTTTTGTATCGTCTTCAATTTCTTTCATGAGTGTTCTGTAGTTCCTCGAGTACAGATCCTTTACCTCTTTGGTTAGGTTTATTCCCAGGTATCTTATGGTTCTTGGTGCTATAGTAAATGGAATCAATTCTCTAATTTCCCTTTCTGTATTTTTATTGTTAGTGTATAAGAAAGCCACTGATTTCTGTACATTGACTTTGTATCCTGCCACATTACTGAATTGCTGTATGAGTTCTAGTAGTTTGGGGGTGGAGTCTTTTGGGTTTTCCATATAAAGAATCATGGATTATAAAAGGCCATCCGAATTTCAGACTCAGCACAGAAGGGCTTGAGCTTGTTGCAATGATATCACAGTGCAAGTCCTTCCTCTTCCCCATATGCACTCCTCATTGCTGACCAGCAGGACCCTGAGAGTTTTCCCTACCATCCTTGTAGACAAAATCTCCATTTGCGTTAGATCTGCTCAGGAAATGATGAGGACCAGGAATGTCTAACCCTTATAGGAATGTAGCCTGGTGATGGCTCCTCCATGACCCATGAAGCTTGCATTAGTTAGTTACGAGTGTTCTTAGGGCTGGGTGGGGGGGTGTTCACCATCCCTGTAGCTGGGGGAGTAAATATTCAGTTTGGATGTGTCTGTCCTTATTTCAGGGACAGACCTATCACACATATCAGCCCATAGTGAATGATTAGACTAATGAGAAAATGTGAGACATAGACTTCTTTTTGCATGTTTGTTTCTATAGGAAACTGAAAGTGATTTAAGGAAATATCTATTTTTTTAATTTAAAAAAAGAAGTTTCTCAATAATAATGAATCTAAGTAAAAATGCAAATGATCTGAACAGTCAAAGATGAGATACAGACGGCAAACACATATTGAGAAAGGATGTTTGACATCATATGTCAGTAGAGATTCTAAAATAATACAGCAATGTGATACTGTTACATTACCAATGAGAATGGACAAAACTCAAAACACAGATGACACAAAAGGCTGTCCGCGACTTGTAATGACAAGAACTCTCTTTCATTGCTGGTGAGAATGGAGATTATACAGTCACTTTGAAAAAGGACTTGGCTGTTTCCTTAAAAGGAAACATTTTCTCACCTGAACAATCCACCAACCATACCTCTTTGTATTTATGTAAAGGAGTTCAAAACAATGTGAAAAAAAAAAATAAAAACACACCTGTGCAGGTATATTGACAGTGGCTTTATTCATAACTGTCCAAGCCTGGAAGCAGCCAACTGAGATTATGTCCCAGAAGTGATGGATGGATAAGTTGGGGTGCACCCAAATAATAAACTATTGATCAGTGATAAGATCTGAACCATCAAGCCATTAAATGACCTGGAGTACATTTCAATGCATATTGTTCAGTGAAAGAAGCCAACCTGAAATGGCTGCACTCCATATGACTCCAAGGATATAACATTCAAAAAAAAATCTAGGGATACCTAGGGGCTTGGTTTGTTGAGTGTCCAACTCAGTTTCATCTCAGAATAGCATTTCAGGTTCATGGGATTGGGTCACGCGTTCAGCATGTGCAGTGTGACTTTGTCCTTTTGCTTCCTGAACTGGGTTTTTTTTCTGACACTCTTTCTAACCCCAATAATGTAGACAGCACTGCAGCAGTGGGACAGTTGGGGACAGACCTCAGTCAGAAGTCACCAAAGGGGTTTCTGAGTTCAGTGTGGCCATGAGGCTGAGGCCTCAGGATGGCCCATGCATGGCCTGTTCTCCATGGGTAGTGGGAAGGGGATCCACAGCAATGGAGGTGGAGGTTTAAATGCTCTGAGCTCCACCCACCTTGACTCAGCCAGGGGGACACAAGAGTGGGGCAGAGGGGCAATGTAAGCCTGTCTTCTGGGTCCATGGGGTGATATCAGCTGGGAAAGCAGCCCCTTCCTGAATGTGTGCCCACTGTCTAGCTGACTTCATTTTCAGGACCTCAGTGCTCAGAAGGGTTCTCCTATCTCACTCCTCATGACAGATACCAAATAGGGGAAATGGAGTTGAGGAGTGGGGAAGAGAATTCAGTGTTCCTTCCCCCAGAGGCTAAGGGGAATAATAGAGAGTTTGCAGCTCTGCCTCCCTGTGCCTGAAAGTCGAGTGGATGTGCAGGTGGGGCGAGAAGTTTGTGTTCTTCTCCATTCCCACTTCCTCCTTATGTCCACTGTCCCAGGCACTTCAGCCTGACCCTGGATGTTCCACACTCATGCATCCTTGTGACTCTTCCTGAGATACCCCTGGGATATGCAGATCTACAAACATCATCACCAGACTGATCTTCGCTGTCTTCAGCCTTCCCTGAAAGAATTACACAGGAAAGACGAAAACGGGCTGGTCTTACCTGAACTGACACCCAGCTCATCACTTGGGAGCCTGAGCAGAAGTTAGGACATTACTTACACACAAACTTCAGGAATGGTGAAGGAACTGAACATGGGAGCCAGCCCAGACTGAGATTATGCCTCCAGAACTCCTATCACTCATTCTGGACATGGGGATTGTGCACAGGATTGTGATGCAGTATCCTGTCCATCCTAGGTATCCACACCTGCACCAGGACTGCTCACCAATCTGGACACCATCATCAGGCTCTTGTCATGGCATGCTGCCACTCAAGGTCAAGGTCCACCATTTCTGAGCTTGGAATTCACTAATTCTACTTATGTTTCAGATCCTAAACTCTTTTATGAACAGGGAAGCTTCTTATTATCTAATAGTCCACTATAGTAAACAGCAACACCACATAATAGACAAGTCAAAACAGAAACCCCCATATCATAACACTATACTCTTCATCCTTCTCCCTTAGTTCCTCCTGCTCCAATGTACTGAGCATCTCTTATGAGCACAATCACCTGCATACCTGCCTCCTGTTTTCCTGTCTTAGTTCTTCTTCCCTGACCACATAGTTTCTTCAGTTCTTCCCTGTTGTGTCCACTCTTCTCTTCCCCTGTGCACTCTGTGACCAGATGGGTAGCCCACTCTGTGAAATTGCTGTGCCCCTTCATGGTTTGAGAATCTTCACAACCTGATTTGATTTTTTTCTTCTGTGAACCCATTTGGAGACCACAGTCACTCCTCTCCTGAGACATATTAGGAGATCCCTAAATATCCCAGGAGTAAGATAATCTCATTATTTTATATGTTCCATTTTTAAGCAGATTCTTATACTCACAGAAGGGTTTATTTCTGGATGACCATCCCCGCATGTTGCGAGCCTCTCAAATCACAGACATGTGTCCTGGTTCTTTAAATCAGACCCAACATGGTGCTTCACACAGTGATTCAAGCTACTGTGGAGTGCTGGTGGCACAGGTGTAGACATTAACCTCAGGAAACTGAGGATGCTATAGGCAGGTATATAGGCAGCAGGGAGCACTGTGCATCTCCTTGGGCTCTCAAGTTCGGAGAGCCCCTTACCCTCAAGGCTTGGCAGAAGCTAATCTGCCCTCTGTACTCTCTGATGAGACCCAGCAGCCTGGAACCTCAGATCCTGTCAAGGATCCTGTTCAGGTTCATGTGGGAACCTTCATCTCTTCTGGGTCTGGCTCAGAGCAGGAAATGCCCTCAGCTCCTTCTGTCCTGGGTCCTGAATCAGTGATCACAGGGACTCTGACAAAGTCTGCAGGGACGTGCAAATTTGTGTAAGCAAATCACTTACCTTTGGGAAC
Organism: Pteronura brasiliensis; assembly: GCA_004024605.1. NCBI lineage: Eukaryota > Metazoa > Chordata > Mammalia > Carnivora > Mustelidae > Pteronura > Pteronura brasiliensis. Next base: position 38,278 of record PJEN01006271.1, on the reverse strand, counting down.
GTGAGAAAGAAAAAACAAGGCTGGGAAAATCCAACCCAACTGTGGAGACTATGGGTTCTGTCACCTGGCCCAGACCAAACCATTCTCTTTCTTTTCTTCCTCCCTCTGTGCTCAGGTAGGGACAAATCAGACTTTTGGGTCAGGTCCCAGACAGTATCAGCCTCAAGACCAAGAACCTCCCAGCTTCATTTCCCCATCACCCATGAGTGTTTATGTTTACAGGCTCTTTATCCCAGTCTGTGCTGACATAGCTGTCCTCCCTCTCTGCATCTAGGGGAAAGCATTCAGACTCACCTGCACCCACAGCAGTGGTTTAAGTGTTGGAAGCTACTACATTTACTGGTTCCAGCAGATGCCAGGAACCCCTCTCCACTGTTACTATTCAGACTCAAGAATGGAAATGTGATCTAGGGTGCCCAGCAGCAGGGTCTAAAGTTGTCTCAGGAGTTTCAAGGATTCTGCTCATCTTGGGGTTGCAGCCTGAGGATGAGGCTATTACTGTGTGATTTAACAGCAGTGCTTCTCACAGCAAAGCAGGCTGATGGAGACCTGGGACTGAACCCTCCAACTGCTCAGTTTCTTGTTCAATGACAATTCAAAACTTGTAAAAAAATGTGTATACACAAACTGTAATTGTATTTCCTACTTGGTTTATGATGGGTCTACTCACTATTACCCATTCAATGATGCCATGGCTTTGAGAAAAACAGAACAAGAATACCAGCAAATACTTCAATGTCATGATGACCCTGGTGTTTCCTACTTATTCCTCTGTGATAAAATCAGGTTCTGTGCAGCAGAACTTTTTTTTTTTTCTCTTGAAATAAGAAAAGCTAGCTTTTCATTGACTTTATCCTCAGCAGATCCCAGAAAACATCCCAGCAGGTGGAGAGACTTCCAATGCATGGACCCTGCCCTTCAGGTGTCAGAGCAGAGACCCACCCTTCCCTCCCAGGCTCCTGTGCTTAGGATGGGACAAGGCTCCCTGTGCCCCATAGATGAGGTTCTAGGTTGTGAGATATTGTGTGAGAACACATACCTGGGAGGGGTTGGCTCGGAATACTTGCTTGGCATCTGAGCTTTCAGTTGTGAAATTAAGGGAAGGGAAAATTTGTGGGCTTGAAGCAAGGAATCCTTTTATGACCCAGGAGTATGTGAAATGTTGCATCATTGCTGAAATGAAGGGCATGTCCCTGAGAAGTTAGGGGAATGGGGCACATAGATTAGGCTCCGCAGCAGCCAACACCACTCTGGGCCCATGGGGCTCCACTTGAATGGCTTTTCCTGAGCCCACAATCAGGATTGTGTCCTGCTCAATTTTGTACATTATTAGAGCTTCTGTGAGGTCAGGCTGTGGGACTTCCAGATCAAGAAATCCCTCATTTCCGCATGTGTCACTTCCCTTGTGAAGCTATTGATGACTCCATTTTTGAGGGCACCATTACCTGCACAGGACAGAATAAGCAAATATATATATATTTGCATATATACATATAGAGAGATAGATATAGATATATATATATGAGCAGATATCTCATATATATATATATTTATATGAGCAGATATCTATATCTATAAATAGATATAGATATCTGCTTTTACAGATAAAAGAAATCTGAAGAGGATTTTCAGTTTTTTATTTTTAAAAAAAGAAAGAAATACCAAACTAACATTCAACATTTGTTTTTCAGGGAGACTCTATAAAACAGTGCACCACTCAGAAAGCAGGAGGTGTGCCATCTAGCTCATTCCCTTGGAAATGAGCATCTCAGTATCAGGATACTAGCACTTTGAACTTACAGGAAGAACTTACAGGAAGCAAGCACGAATATATATATATATATATATATATATATATATATATATATATATATATACATACATACATATATATACACACACACACACACACACACTTATATGTGTATTATATATTATATATATTAATAATATATATTATATATTATTATATATATTATTATATATTAAATTTATATGTGTGTTTTGTACATATTCTCTTTGGCCATCTGTGATGATTTATGTTTATCAATTAATGAAGCCACTGACTGCCATTCAGTTGTAAAAATACATGTTTTCTCTATGATCACAAGTAGAAAACCATCTCCCCAGAAACTGAGGAGGACATGGCTTGGAGACCAGGGAAAGGGCTGAAATTCAGGAAAGGAGGGGAGTTGGGAGTCAGATAGCAAGGGGTGGGGCTGTATGGTGGGTTCAGCCAGAGTATGATGGTCAGTTTGGGGAGGGAGGGGTTTGTGTTTTCTGCCAAGAGCAATAGAAGGGTCACTAGAGTGGGTGCCTGCCTGAGCTCAATGAGGTAAATCTCTCTGCCTGCCTTTAGGACAGTGTATCTGAGGAAAGTTGGTGATCCTCATGACAGGAAATTAATAGAAGGACCTTGAATCTAAATGTTTGGAGAACATTTGTACAGTGAAGGCTGAGCTGGATCCGTAGGGCACTGAGGAAGGGAAAGTTTATGGAACCAACTGCTCAGCCATTGAACACATCTGGAAAACACTAACATCTCACATTTAACTACTACTAAACTGAGACAAAGCATCAAGAAATATAAGTAGATTTTTTTAATATGAAGAAATTATATGAAAACTAAGAAAGACTCCTGCCAAGAAATATATGCCACAGATAAGTAGAACCTATAAACATGGGAATATAAACTCAATTTTTAAAATTAATTAATTAATTAATCAATTTTTTTCAGCGTAACAGTATTCATTGTTTTTGCACCACACCCAGTGCTCCATGCAATCCATGCCTTCTCCAATACCCACCACCTGGTTCCCCCAACCTCCCAACCCCCGCCCCTTCAAAACCCTCAGATTATTTTTCAGAGTCCCTAGTCTCACATGGTTCACCTCCCCTCCCAATTTCCCTCAACTCCCTTCTCCTCTCCATCTCCCATTGTCCTCCATGCTATTTGTTATGCTCCACATATAAGCGAAACCATATGATAATTGACTTTCTTTGCTTGACTTATTTCACTCAGCATAATATCCTCCAGTCCTGTCCATGTTGCTACAAAAGTTGGGTATCCATCCTTTCTGATGGACGCATAATACTCCATAGTGTATATGGACCACATCTTCCTTATCCATTCGTCCGTTGAAGGGCATCTTGGTTCTTTCCACAGTTTGACGACCGTGGCCATTGCTACTATAAACATTGGGGTACAGATGGCACTCCTTTTCACTACATCTGATCTTTGGGGTAAGTACCCAAGAGTGCAATTGCAGGGTCATAGGGTACCACTATTTTTAATTTCTTGAGGAATCTCCACGCTGTTTTCCAAAGTGGCTGCACCAACTTGCATTCCCATCAACAGTGTAAGAGCCTTCCCCTTTCTCCACATCCTCTCCAACGAATGTTGTTTCCTATCTTGCTAATTTTGGCCATTTTAACTGATGTAAGGATATATATATATATATATATATATATATATATATATATATATATATATATATATAAAATCAATGTGGTTTTAATTTGCATCTCCCTGACGGCTAGTGATGATGAACATTTTTTTCATGTGTCTAATAGCCATTTTTATGTCTTCATTGGAGAAATGTCTGTTCATATTTGCTGCCCATTTTTTATATGATTGTCTGTTTTGTCTGTGTTGAGTTTGAGGAGTTCTTTATAGATCTTGGATATCAAGCTTTTGTCTGTACTGTCATTTGCAAATATATTCTCCCATTCCGTGGGTTGCCTCTTTGTTTTGTTGACTGTTTCCTTTACTGTGAAGAAGCTTTTGATCTTGATGAAGTCCCAAAAGTTCATTTTCGCTTTTGTTTCCTTTGCCTTTGGGAGACATATCTTGAAAAAATTGCTGTGGCTGACATCGAAGAGGTTACTGCCTATGTTCTCCTCTAGGATTCTGATGGATTCCTGTCTCACATTGAGGTCGTTTATCCATTTTGAGTTTATCTTTGTGTACGATTTAAGAGAATGGTCACATTTCGTTCTTCTGCATATAGCTGTCCAGTTTTCCCAGCACCATTTATTGAAGAGACTGCCTTTTTTCCACTGTATATTTTTTCCTGTTTTGCCGAAGATTAACTGACCATAGAGTTGAGGGTCCATATCTGGGCTCTCTACTCGGTTCCACTGGTCTAAGTGTCTGTTTTTATGCCAGTACCATGCTGTCTTGGTGATCACAGCTTCGTAGTAAAGCTTGAAATTAGGTAACGTGATGCCCCCAGTTTTATTTTTGTTTTTCAACATTTCCTTATTGATTCGGGGTCTCTTCAGATTCCATACAAATTTTAGGATTTTATTTGCTCCAGTTCTTTGGAAAACACAGGTGGAATTTTGATTGGAATGGCATTAAAAGTATAGATTGCTCTCGGCAGTATAGACATTTTAACAATGTTTATTCTTCCGATCCAAGAGCATAGAATGGTCTACCATCTTTTTGTGTCTTCTTCAATTTCTTTCATGAGTGTTCTGTAGTTCCTCGAGTACAGTTCCTTTACCTCTTTGGTTAGGTTTATTTCCAGGTATCTTATGGCTCTTGGTGCTATAGTAAATGGAATTGATTCTCTAATTTCCCTTTCTGTATTTTCATTGTTAGTGTATAAGAAAGCCACTGATTTCTGTACAATGACTTTGTATCCTGCCACGTTACTGAATTGCTGTATGAGTTCTAGTAATTTTGGGGGGTGGAGTCTTTTGGGTTTTCCATATAAAGAATCATGTCATTTGCGAAGAGAGAGAGTTTGACTTCTTCATTGCCAATTTGGATACCTTTTATTTCTCTTTGTTGTCTGATTGCTGTTGCTAGGACTTCTAATACTATGTTGAACAAGAGTGGTGAGAGTGGGCATCCTTGTCATGCTCCTGATCTCAATGGGAAGGCTGCAAGCTTTTTCCCATTGAGGATGATATTTGCTGTGGGTCTTTCATAGATAGATTTTATGAAGTTCAGGAATATTCCCTCTATCCCTATACTTTGAAGCGTTTTAATCAGGAACGGATGCTGGATTTTGTCAAATGCTTTTTCTGCATCAATTGAGAGGACCATGTGGTTCTTCTCTCTATCTTATTGATTTGTTCTATCACATTGATTGATTTGCAAATGTTGAACCATCCTTTTAGCCCATAGATGAATCCCACCTGGTCATGATGGATAATCTTTTGAATGTGCTGTTGGATCCTGTTTTCTAGGATCTTGCTGAGAATCTTAGCATCCATATTCATCAGTAATATTGTTCTGAAATTCTCCTTTTTGCTAGGGTCTTTTCTTGGTTTGGGGATCAGGGTAATGCTGGCTTCCTAGAAAGAGTCTGCAAGTTTTCCTTCTTTTTCAATTTTTTGAAACAGTTTCAGGAGAATAGGTGTTATTTCTTCTTTGAAAGTTTGGTGGAATTCCCCAGGGAATCCATCAGGTCCTGGGCTCTTGTTTTTTGGGAGGTTTTTGATCACTGCTTCAATCTCGTTTTTAGATATTGGTCTATTCAGGTTGTCAATTTCTTCCTGGTTCAATTTTGGTTCAAGTTTATACTTTTCCAGGAATACATCCATTTCATCTAGGTTGCTTAGCTTATTGGCATATAACTGTTAATAATAACTTCTGATGATTGTTTCTACTTTCTTGGTGTTAGTTGTGATCTCTCCTTTTTCATTCATAATTTTATTAATTTGGGCTTTCTCTCTTTTCTCTTGGATTAATGTAGCCAATGGTTTATTGATCTTATTGATTCTTTCAAAAAACCAACTTCTGGTTTCATTGATACGTTCTACTGTATCTGTGGTTTCTACCTCATTGATCTCTACTCTAATCTTGATTATTTCCTTTCTTATGAGTGGAGTTGGTTTGATTTGTTGTTGATTCTCCAGTTCTTTAAGGTGTAGAGACAGCTGGTGTATTCTGGATTTTTCAATTTTTTTTTGAGGGAGGCTTGGATGGCTATGTATTTCCCCCTTAGGACGGCCTTTGCTGTATCGCATAGGTTTTGGACGAAAGTGTCTTCATTCTCATTGGTTTCCATGAATTGTTTCAGTTCTTCTTGGATTTCCTGGTTTATCCAAGCATTCTTAAGCAAGGTGGTCTTTAACTTCCAGGTGTTTGAGTCCATTCTGAACTTTTCCTTGTGATTGAGCTCCATTTTCAAAGCATTGTGATCTGACAATATGCAGGGAATAATCTCAGTCTTTTGGTATCGGTTGAGTCCTGATTTGTGACCCAGTATGTGGTCTATTCTGGAGAAGGTTCCATGCGCACTTGAGAAAAATAAGTATTCTGTTGTTTTAGGGTGGAATGTTCTGTATATATGTATGAGGTCCATCTGGTCCAATGTGTCATTCAATGCTCATGTTTCTTTATTGATTTTCTGCCTTGATGATCTATTTCTGAGAGAGGTGTGTTAAGATCTCCTACTATTAATGTATTCATATCAATATGACTCATTATCTTGATTAACAGTTTTATTATGTAATTAGCTGCTCCCATATTGGTGGCATAGATATTTACAATTGTTAGATCATCTTGGTGGATAGTCCCTTTAAGAATGATGTAGTGTCCTTCTGTATCTCTGACTACAGTCTTTAGTTTAAAATCTAATTCATCTGATATAAGAATCGCTACCCCAGCCTTCTTTTGAGGCCCATTGGCATGAAAATGCTTCTCCATCCTTTCACTTTCAGTCTGGGAGTATCGTTAGGTTCAAAATGGGTCTCTTGTAGACAATATATGGAAGGGTCCTATCGTTTTATCCAATCTGCAACCCTTTGTTGTTTTATGGGCGCATTTAGGCCATCCACATTGAGAGTGATTATTGATAGATATGTTTTTATTGACATCGTGCTACCTTTGAAGTCTTTCTTTCTGTAGATTGTCTCTGTATTTCTGTTCAATGCTACTCTTAGGAATTTTCCTCTTTTATAGCAACCCCCTTAATATTTCCTGCAGTGTTGGCTTGGTGGTTGCATAGTCTTTTAAGCCTTGCTGGTCTTCGAAACTCTTTATCTCTCCATCCATTTTGAATGTCACTCTTGCTGGATAAAGTATTCTTGGCTGCATGTTCTTTTCATTTAGTGCCCTGAATATATCTTGCCTGCCCTTTCTGGCTTGCCAGGTCTCTGTGGACAAGTCTGACGTTATTCTGATGGGCTTTCCTCTGTAAGCAAGGAGCCTGTTGTCCTAGCTGCTTACAACAGATTATATCTACAATTATGATTCCTCAATTTGACTATCAGGTGCCTTGATGTTTTTTTGGATTCTATAATCTTGGGTGGAGACCATTCAGCCTCTAGTACGTGAACGCTAGTTTTATTCAAGAGATTAGGAAAATTTTCATGAAGAACTTGTTCCACTATGTCTTCAAGACTTCTTTCTTTTTCCTCCCCTTCAAGGATTCCAATAATTCTGACGTTGGAAAGTTTCATGGCATCATTTATTTCCCTGATTCTGTTTTCGTGGCTTCTAAACTTTTTGTTCCAGGCTTCCTCCTGATCCTTTCTCTCTATCTGTGTGTCTTCTAGATCACTAATTCTGTCTTCTGTCTCGGATACCCTATCTTTGAGAGGATTTAGATTAGATTGGAACTCATTGAGAGCATTATTTACTTCATCCCTGGTAGCTTTCAGCTCTGCCCTAACATTGTGAACATCATTCCTTGCCGCTTTCATTTCGGCCCTAATCAATTCCGTTTGGTCATCCATGGCTTTCTTCAACCTAGCTATTGCCTGGATAATTGTTAGCCTGAATTCTCTTTCTGACATAATTTCTAAGTTCATAGCTCTGTTGCAGAAGGCCCATCCTCTGTATTTTTCTTCTTTTGGGCATTCCTCCTCCTAGTCATTTTGGTGAGAGTTGACTGAACAGATGTACCTGGATGTATTGACTGTGGTGCAGTCAAGGTGCACCCTGGAACACTTCTGAGCAATCAGGGTTCCCCACCCAAATGATAGAAAAAAGAAATTAAAAAGAGAGAGAGAGAGAGAGGAATAAAAGGGAAGATAAAAGAGAGGGTTCAGCCCAATTGGACACCAAGGTAAGATTGATGAAGTATACAAACAAAAACAGACAAACAAAAAGACTGATAAAAGTGTATTACAGAGAAAAGAAAAAATACATATATGCAAATAAAGGAAGAACCTCGTTAAAAAGAACCCCATGTATAAGATTTATATACTATTAGGACAAACACAAAAATACAGAAACACTGGTGGAAGAAAAAAGATGGGAGAGTAGTTATAAATTCTCAGTGTGGTCAAGGAAGGTTGTTTTGATTCTTCCTGGGTGTATCTTGATATCTTTGTTAAAGGACTCAACTTTCCTAAGATAAAGGGGGATTAAAAATTGGTATACCTATAGGGGTAGCATTGATTGGGGGAAGGGGATTACCTTGAAGTTTAACTCTATATGAATATTCGAAAATAAAAATAAAAAAAGGAATAAACTAGACTAAACTAAACTAAAATTTAGGGAAAAAATTTAAAAAAATACAAATGCAAAAGAAAAACACAGGTATATGTATCAAAAAGTTCAGGTTAGAAGGTTATTATGGAATTTGTTGTACTGGACATCTCACTGTGATGGAAAATAGGTTAAAAAATTATCTATATTAAAAAAATGAACCAGAATAGTGGAAATGAGTTAAAAATCAGTTTTGTCCTATGAAGTAGTGGTGGTTGTTCTCTTGTATTATTTTTTTTTTTCTTTTTTCTTTCCTGGTTGGTTTTCTGGAGGAGGGGCCTGCCACGTGGGTTTTCAGTCACTAAAGTTCCCTGAGTTAAGTCCTCCCACCCCTCTCAAGGGGTGGGCTCTGAGGAAACCGGTTTTTTTCAGGCTTTTTTTCTCTGGAGGTTTTTATGTTTGTTCATTTTTTTTTCTCTTGCCTTGACCGCTTTTGATGGTTTTCGTAGGTTTAGAGGAAAGCAAAGTGCACCCTGACCTCCTTCTCAGAGAGCAGCCTCAGTCTTCTCAGAGGGAAGAGAGATGAGAGCCTCAATTTTCTCAGAGAGAAGCCCTGTGGGTGTTGCAGAGTCCATATATATTCCCCCTTGGCCTCTGGCAGAGTATGTTCTGAGTTGCAGTCACTGGGGGCGCAGGATCTTCTGCTTGTACCCAAAACCACAGCAGAGGCGGCTGTCTTGGCAGCTCCAGACCACCAGAGAGGTTCCAAGCAGCGATTGCACACTGAGATTTTCCCGCTGGCCCGGGGTGGGAGTGGCTGGTCTTCCTGGGTCTAAGAGCTCCGGGCTTGCACGCACCTCTCTCAGGGGCGGCTGTGGGTCACACGCGCATCTCAGACTCTGAGAGCAGGGCACGGGTCCTAAAGCAGCAGGCTGGGCCTTAGCGCACCTCTCTCAGGGGAGAGTTTGGGGCCCGTGCGCATCTCAGGCTCTGAAACAATGGCGCCGGTCTAAGAGCGCTGGGCTGGGCCTTTGTGCACCTCTCTCAGGGGAGGGTAAGGGGCTTGCGTGTCTCAGGCTCTGTAGCACGGCTCAGCGTTCTGCCGGCTGGCGAGGCTCCCAGCCCCTCACAGGAGCCAGACCCCACACGTTCTAGGGTGCGCTGGCGGCTCAGGGACCAAGACCTGGTTTCTCCATGGCACTCTCTCTGGCTCAGCATCAGGGGAGTCTGTCCTGGGTCCGGGGACTTAAGCCCCTGTCCCTAGGCATCCTGATTTCCACGATTTCCACCCCCCCCACGCACACACCCTGCAATCCTTTGCTCTTTCTGAGTGCTTCCAACCAGTCTCCAAGTTAATGCTGGTCCCCAGATGCAGGGCACTCTCGTATTAGGGGTATTACTTTCCAATAGGTCGCCTCTGGTGGCCCCCTCCACCTTTTGTTTATCTTCCGATATCAGTTGGACATTCCCACTCTGCTTTACCTGGCCACTGGCGTCTTCTGCCCCTGTAGTGATCTAGACATGTTAGGAGAAGGAAAGGAAAAGTGAATTGGGGGAAATCAGAGGGGGAGATGAACCATGAGAGACTCTGGACTCTGAGAAACAAACTGAGGGTTTTAGAGGGGAGGGGGTGAGGTGATCCTGGTGGTGGGTACTAAGGAGGGCATGTATTGCATAGAGCACTGGATATGCATAAACAATGTATCTTAGAACACTGAAAACATAAAATTAATATAAAACAAAACAAAACTTCATTAGTTAAGGATTTTAAGGGAACAAAGGGAATGCAAAAATTGACAGGATCTCCCAGGCCAGGAAACAGTCTAACCACATCAGAAACAACAAATCAGTGAAACCACTAATGCTGTTACAAAGGAAATCAGGTGCCACAATCCTTACACCAGACAAGGAGCTCAAACAAGGAGCTCAGTGTATCCTTGCTTTGGGGCCAGGTCCCTAGCCCCTTCCCCTTGTGGGACAACCACCTCTTCTTCATTCTAGTGTGAAAGTCTCTGCACTAGGAGGAGCTCAGCCTACAGTAACATAGCAGAGGATGCCTGCAGAGATTTGTGTTCTCAGTCCTTCTGACCCACCTTATGCCCACCTTGAGATGGGATGACAAAGTTCCCCTTCTGAATATTCATCCCAAATACTAAATAAAAATATCCACTCTCTCCTGCTCCCAAAGTCAAGGCTTTGCAAGTTATCCCCTGTGATCTCCCAATTTCTGCATATACAGATTCCTTTGTGCAACTACATATCTGGCTCTGTCTTTAAATTTAACTCAAAATGGAGCAAACTCACATCAGTTCCCACACACAATAACTTTGCATTCCTCTCCTTCCCTGTATATGTAACTTATAGAATTTAAATGTATAACTTACAATATATGATATGTATATTGAATATGTAACATGTACCATACATATGATACAATATTTATATATACTATTTAGTATTTTATATCATACCTGATATCTATATTTACTAGATTACATACAATAAAATGATGTATGCAATAATTCAATATAACATATTGAACATATTTAGTGTATATTTATATGCTTATATAGTATATATGTTTATAATATGCAATATTTACTTTTAATTTATAATAAATACCATATATATTATTTTTTCTCCTTTTCCCCCTAACAAGGACTCAGGTACGACAGTCTGACAGGGCCCTGGAAGGAAAGCTGAAAGTTATAAGGTGACAGAAAAAATATAGGGCTACATTTGGGAACAAAGCAGGGCAAATGCCTCCCCCACTCCAGCATCTTTTCTCTTCAGGCCTGAAAGGGACTCCTTGTCCATGAGGGAGGAGGTGATAGAGGAATCAGGACAGGACAGAAAAGTCCAGAGTTCTCCTGGCTGAGGCCACAATGTTGGAATCCCCAATCCCCTCCCCTCCCCAGTGATCTCTTGTCCTAGACCCAAGTAGCGTGGCAGGTTACTTTTCTTCATGTTGTGAACTTTTTGGGTATTTGTGTGTCTTTCCCTGTCTGAAGACCAGCCTGAGCAAGCCCTCCATGGGGTGAAGGATAGGCAGAAAGGAGGGATTGAGTCAGAGTAGAGCCCCCATGCACCTGAGAGGTCACAGGAGCTGCAGTCACACTTCAGTGAAGATATTTCCTGCCAAGTGTGCAAGAATTCAGTGAAGACAATTCCTGCTTAGTGTGCAATAATTCAGTGAAGACACTTCCTGCTTAGTGTGCAAGAATTCTTAGAGTGTTTCCCTAGTTGGGAAGCCAGTCCTCACAGGCCCAGTCCCACAGCGCCACGAGCTGGGTGGATATCAAGTACTCTAGCCCCTCTGACACCTCCCAGTGTTCCTAAAATGATGTCCAGACTTTTGCAATTAGATCTAGAATGATGTCACTGCCAGGGGAGTAGAATGAAGAGGTGCCCTCTATGGTCCTGTGGCTAACATTCCCCACCCCCAGGTTACTGATGACCTCTGGATGGTTACATACATGCTGTACTGCACAGTGATTATCTTAGCAGATATTTCAGGATTACCTTTGGAGTTTAGATTTCACTGGAGTTTAGAATTTGCCCCTTTCAGGAGCTTGGGCTCATAACCGGTCTCCCTTCATCTTGAACCAGGTAAAAGCCTTAATGTTTTCAGAGTACCAAGGTGGTTCACAAATCAAAGTAGTTCTACATGAACCTGTCTTCCAGTTTGACAATTGTTGTTGCTGTGGGTTTAGATTCTCCTGTGAGGTCCCCTGAGTCTGCACTGCAAGGACTTATGATGTCAGTCTCTGCCATGAGAACAGAATGCTGCCATGGAAGTGGTTCTTCTGCTCCTGCTCATTTTTCTGGGTACAAAGTATCCATGAAATTTAACCTTAACCTGACAGATGTGGAGTGTGAAAGATGTGACACATATGGAGTTATATATACATATCTATATATTATGTACATTATATATATAATTTACACATATATTAGATACATAATATAGATATAGATACATAATATATAATATATAGATATGTATCTATATATAATGTATAGATATAGATGATATAGATATAGATATAGATATAGATCTCCATTTTTATGATTTTTAATTAGGAAAAAGATTGGTATACACAGAACATTAATATAAATGGAACCCTCCTCTATTGAGGGGTTCTTCCTTCTCTCCTGCACTAAAAACCCTCATAGCCTAATGTGGGTCTCATGGGGGATGAGTGTCTAAAATCTGGGTCCAAAGATCAGACATTTTCCCAAACCCTCCAATAACCAGGAGTGATATGTAGACATCATGAGTTTAACACGGGGGCAGTAAGCTCATGGCAGCACAATTCTGAATGTAGACATGGATTTGGGAGGTGTTGCTTGTACATTCATAATACTAAATCATCCAACTGATGGATGTGGGGTCCTCTCACACATTTAAATATTTTTAGAATTTTCATCAATCCTTTGTACTTTTCGGTTCACACGTTTTTCGCCTACATTGTTAAGTTTACTCTTAAAAGTTCCATTCTTTTTGAAGCTATATTAACTGAAATTCCTTTTTTATATCTTCTTGGGAAAATCACCTAGTTGTTATAGGTGATTTACTACATGAACTCCTGTAGAAGATTCTCAACAGATACAACTTAGAGGAGATAAAATAATTTGTTCCCTATTTTGGAAGAGTGGGAACAAGTAATGAAGCAGGAGGAGCTATGAGAGGGAAGTTCTGCCTCCATGAACATGAAGCGAGCCATCACACAGGGTAGATTCTGAGCACAGGATGAGTTTAAGAACTAAACTGGACCTGCACTGCCTCCAATTCTTATGGATAACAAAGAAAAGTATATAGTTTTTTTTAATTATCTAGTTAAACAACTCATTTATATGTTGTAGAACTTATGTAGTTATTTTTGAAACACATATTTTAGAAGCACCACCTATTTTCTGTTCAGTGCCGGTAAGGAAATAATAGGAAGGAACAGGAAGGAGCCCTCTCTGTGCTCCAGACCCAGTGGTTATGTCAGGACTGAGGGGAGAGCTCCGCTTCAGCTCTCTCACTCTTAAGGGTGTGGTCCCTGCGAGAGGGCATGGGACCTCTCCACACCCAGCCCCTCTCTGCTGGTTGACCAATTCCCCACACCCTACTCCAGCCTTCAGCATCTGCCACCAACTTCCTCCTGGACCCAGATTCCTCTTTCTTTAAGAAGGTCAGTGACATCCAAAGGTAACCTCGAGCTTTGACACCCAACTTAGACTGTAGGATTATGTAAAGATGGATAATATAATGTATTCCACCCCATTGATTCAATTTTACATTTACAGTGGATCTGTGCAGTTAGAATCCTGTAAAATTCTGATTATAAATTATCGACAGATAATTATACTTTCATCTTATTGGTTCATATATACCATTCCTGAAACACTTATGTATTTACAAGTGACACAATCAGCTGGGTATTTATCCTGTACAGTAAGACTCAGATATTCATTAATTTCATAATTTTCCCATACAATATCCTATTTTTACTAATATTAAAAATAAATAGGTATCAGTAGGATATGACATGCACATGACAAAACCTCAGGGATGCTTGCCAGTGTGTAATTCATGTTGAAGGGTTGGAAATTATTTAAGTGTAACCTTAGGTGAGGAAGTTGCCAAAGATCATCAGTCCTCCCCATGATGTGTGGGTCTGGCCCACCTCTCAGCTCTCCATGTGAGGAAGGACCTGAATGAGGACACTCAGGGAGAAACATGAATCTTCACTAAAACATTGGTTCCCACGTGATGATGCATCTACTATGTATGGGATAGTTGTCTATGATCAAACCTCTATTCCACATATGTGTCCCATCTCCGCTTCTTGTCATGGACAACAGTATATATGAGAAGGGGAATGTGAAAACAAATAATGAACAAATTCTCAGAAGGTGTAGAGAGGAACTTGGTCCAGGGAAAAGCTAGGCCTCAGACTGTTCACAAAAGGGGAGAGAAGTTCCTCAAGGCATCCCAGATGAAGGTTGGATTTCCTCCTGATCCTCTGAGAATGACAGGTGTAACAGAGTCAGATACTCTTTTTGGAAGGATATCAACATTTTGGGATGCCTTGGAGTGGGAAGAAGGTGAAATAAGGATGAGTAGAAGTAGGGAAGAGCATTTAATGCAGAGAGAAAGAACCTAAGAAAGGAACTATCTAATTCATTGCAGGGTCCCAGCACATAGTCCCTGCTCCTCCAGAAGGGAGCTGTGTAAGGAACCTGAAGAATGTGGTGGACTTAATGGCTGAGGGAATGAGGAAACTGGACGGACACAGAGAACTTGTAAGAAGATTGATCCAGTCACTGTGGCACCGAGTTTCTCAGTTAGGCCTCTCAATCTTGATTTTGGCTCAGGACCTGATTTCAAGTTTGTCAGATCCAGGGTCCCATTGCTCTCCACTTTCAGGGGGAAGTCAGCTTGATGATTCTCTTTCTCCCTCTCCATTTGTCTCCACTTCTCACTCTTTCTCAAATAAATAAATAAATCTTAAAAGAGGAACAAGAAAGCAGAGGAGGTGGAGGAGAGGAGAAGAATAGAGAATAAGGAGAGATGTAAGTAACAAGAAGAAGAGGAAGAAGATTGAACCATTTATTGCTCAGGATGCTGTCAGCTCAGAGATGCCCTTGGGAGCTGAAAGTCCTGCTGTATTAATCTACTTTGTGTCTTCCATTTTGTGGGAGTTCTACACCAATACTTTTCTCAAAACACCCCAAAGCACTTCCTCCCCATCAGAAGAGGCTTCTTTCCATCTGTGCTTTCTGACATTTGCTCACCTGGGCAGAGAATTTAATTGTGTTGACTTGGATGTTCCTGCTGATCCAGACTCCAGGGAAGGAGGAAGGGATTCTTCTGGAATACCCCATGGTATGGGGCTTGGTCTACACCACAAACTGCAGGTGAGGCAGGAACTCTTCAGTGAACTGCACTTGGGTAACAAGGGGTGATCTCCTGTGGATTGCATGTTACAAGTGAATGTGGAGCCATGTAGGAGATAGAACACCACGGCCTCCTAAGGGCCACTATGAGACAGGAGACACTGAGTTTCACTCATTCTTCACCATTTTTCTTGGAAATAGACTTTCATGCAAATATGCTGCAGCCACACCCATGTCCAGTCACTGTATCACTCTAAGTTGCTGATGGTTCTAATCACAGGAAGGAGGAGATGACCTAGGTTCCCTAGGGGCTGAAGGACACCAGCATCCAGTTTCTCCATGGGGTTAGAAGGTCAGAGTGCAAGACAGTCACATACCTGGAGAGGTCATCTCGCCCAGTCCCACTGGTGCAGATTCAGACATCTCCAATGTGGGAGGGAGGTGGGCATCACTCTCCGTGCTCTTCTCAGGTCCACAGCACCCCTTGATATCCAGAGAATCACAAATTCTATTTAATTGTTTTAATTTAATTTTTAAATGTTTTATTCATTTATTTGACAGGCAGAGACCACAAGTAGGCAGAGAGGCAGGCAGAGAGAGAGGTGGAAGCAGGCTCCCAGCTGAGCAGAGAGCCCAACATGGGGCTCGATCTCAGGACCCTGGAATCATGACCTGAGCCAAAGGCAGAGACTTTAACCCACTGAGCCTCCCAGGTGCCCCTAATTTATTTTTTATTACTAACATAAAATCTATTATTTGTTTCAGGGGTACATATCTGTGACTCATCAGTCTTATACAATACACAGTGCTCACCACAACATATACACTCCCCAGTGTCCATCCCCCAGCCACTCCTTCTCCCCCACTCCCCTTCACTCTAGCAACCCTCAGTTTATTTCCTGAGATTAATACTACCTTATCATTTATCTCCCTCTCTGGAATTGTCTTGTTTTACTTTTCCTCTCTTACTCTGTGATCCTCTGCCTTCAAATTCCCCATAACAGTGAGATCATATGGTAATTGTCTTTCTCTGATCTAGTTATTTGGCTTAGCATAATACCTTCTAGTTCCATCCATGTTTTTGCAAATGGTAAGATTTCTGTTTTTGGATGGCTG
Source organism: Pteronura brasiliensis (assembly GCA_004024605.1). Lineage (NCBI taxonomy): Eukaryota > Metazoa > Chordata > Mammalia > Carnivora > Mustelidae > Pteronura > Pteronura brasiliensis. The sequence goes on along the minus strand of PJEN01006271.1, from coordinate 21,882 downwards.
CATACTATCCCATCATATACATACATATACACACATATATGATGGGACATCTATCTATCTATCTATCCATATCTATATCTATATCTATCTATCTATATATATCAATCTATAATGTCTATATCTATATCTATAATGTCTATATCTATATCTATATCACATCTTCTTTATCGACTCAACTGTAGATGGACATCTGAGCTCTTTCCATGCCATTTTGGACATTGCTTCTATAAACATTAGGGTGCCGGTTCCCCTTCAGATCACTACATTTGTATTTTTATGGTATATGCACAGTAGTGTACTTATTGGGTCATAGGATAGCTCTATTTTCAACTTTGAAATTGGTTCTTCAAAATCCTGCTTTTAAGGGACATAATAGAAACACAACTTACTGTTTTTTAATTAAAATGAATAATACCCAAATATGCACAATATGAAATGTCACTTGGACAAAAATTAAAAAAAAAAGACTCTCAGTGTTAACCTCTGTTATAATAAGAGATAAAAGCATACTTTATTGTGAAGGGAAATAATGATTCCATTAGAAAAATAGTGAATAAATAGGCTAATCTGTGGAAAAAATATGGGCTACTTTGTAGTTCAGTTGGATAACTCTCTGTCTTCCTTTCAGGTCATGATCCCAGAGTCCTAGGATCAAGTACCTTGTGGGTCTCCCTGCTCAGTGGGGAATCAGCTTGTCCTTCAGCCCGTCCCCCTGCTCAGGCTTTTTCTGCTCGCTCTCGCTCACTCTTTCTGTCTCTTTCTCATAAATGAATAAAATCATTTTAAGGAAAAGGAAAAAAAGAGAATACTTTTAGGAACTGTTCTACAAAAATTCATGAGATGATGTTAGCTTCACAGAAAACATTAACAATACCTCAGAGAGCAGAAAAATTCATGCGAATGCTTCATATATATGTCATTTTAAAATATTGATAAACAATGGAAAATTATTATTTGTTTACTTATTTACTTTTATTCTCTATTGGATATTTCTTTTTTTTTATTAATTTATTTTTTTCAGCATAACAGTATTCATTGTTTTTGCAACCCTCCCTGTGCTCCATGCAATCCATGCCATCCTTAATACCCACCACCTGTTTCCCCCTTCCTCCCACCCCCTGCCCCTTCAAAATCATCAGATGGTTTTTCAGAGTGTATAGTCCCTCATGGTTCACCTTCCCTTCCAATGTCCCTCAAATACCTTCTCCTCTCCATCTCCCCTTGTCCTCCATGCTATATGTTATGCTCCACAAATAAGTGAAACCGTATGATAATTGACTCTCTCTGCTTGACTTATTTCACTCAGCATAATCTCTTCCAGTCCTGTCCATGTTGCTACAAAAGTTGGATATTCATCCTTTCTGATGGAGACATAATACTCCATAGTGTATATGGACCACATCTTCCTTATCCATTCACCCGTTGAAGGGCATCTTGGTTCTTTCCACAGTTTGGCGACCGTGGCCACTGCTGCTATAAACATTGGGGTACAGATGGCCCTTCTTTTCACTACATCTATATATTTGGGGTAAATACCCAGTAGTGTAATTACAGGGTCATAGGGAAGCTGTATTTTTCATTTCTTAAGGAATCTCCACACTGTTCTCCAAAGTAGCTGCACCAACTTGCATTCCCACCAACAGTGTAAGAGGATTGCCCTTTCTCCACATCCTCTCCAACACATGTTGTTTCCTGTCTTGCTAATTTTGGCCATTCTAACTGGTGTAAGGTGGTATCTCAATGTGGTTTTAATTAGCATCTCCCTGATGGCTAGTGATGATGCACACTTTTTCATGTGTCTGATAGCCATTTGTATGTCTTCATTAGAGAAGTGTCTGTTCATATCTTCTGCCGTTTTTTTTTGATATGATTGTCTGTTTTGTGTGTGCTGAGTTTGAGGAGTTCTTTAGAGATCCTGGATATCAACCTTTTGCCTGTACTGTCATTTGCAAATATCTTCTCCCATTCCGTGGGTTGCCTCTTTGTTTCATTGACTGTTTCCTTTGCTGTGAAGAATATTTTGATCTTGATGAAGTCCCAAAAGTTCATTTTCACTCTTGTTTCCTTTGCCTTTGGAGACATATCTTGAAAAAAGTTGCTGTGGCTGACATCGAAGAGGTTACTGCCTATGTTCTCCTCTAGGATTCTCATGGATTCCTGTCTCACGTTGAAGTCTTTTATCCCTTTTGAGTTGATCTTTGTGTTTGGCATAAGAGAATGGTCAAGTTTCATTATTCTACATATATCTGTCCAGTTTTCCCAGCACCATTTATTGAAGAGACTGTCTTTTTTCCACTGTATATTTTTTCCTGTTTTGTCGAAGATTATTTACCCATAGAGTTGAGGGTCCATATCTGGGCTCTCTACTCTGTTTCTTTGGTCTATGTGTCTCTTTTTATGCTAGTAACATGCTGTCTTGGTGATCACAGCTTTGTAGTAAAGCTTAACATCAGGTAACGTGACGCCGCCAGTTTTGTTTTTGTTTTTCAACATTTCCTTAGTGATTCCGGATCTCTTCTGATTCCATACATATTTTTGGATTATTTGCTCCAGCTCTTTGGAAAACACGGGTGGAATTTTGATCACAATGGCACTAAAAGAATAGATTGCTCTAGGCAGTATAGACATTTTAACAATGTTTATTCTTCCGATCCAAGAGCATGGATGGTCTTCCATCATTTTGTGTTCTTCAATTTCTTTCATGAGTGTTCTGTAGTTCCTCGAGTACAGTTCCTTTACCTCTTTGGTTAGGTTTATCCCCAGGTATCTTATGGTTCTTGGTGCTGTAGTAAATGGAATCTATTCTCTAATTTCCCTTTCTGTATTTTCATTGTTAGTGTATAAGAAAGCCACTGATTTCTGTACAATGACTTTGTATTCTGCCACGTTACTGAATTGCTGTATGAGATCTAGTAGTTTGGGGGTGGAGTCTTTTGAGTTTTCCATATAAATAATCATGTCATCTGCGAAGAGAGAGAGTTTGACTTCTTCCTTGCCAATTTGGATACCTTTTATTTCTCTTTGTTGTCTGATTGCTGTTGCTAGGACTTCTAATACTATGTTGAACAAGAGTGGTGAGAGTGGACATCCTTGTCGTGTTCCTGATCTCAACAGGAAGGCTGCAAGCTTTTTCCCATTGAGGATATTTGATGTGGGTCTTTCATAGATAGATTTTATGAAGTTCAGGAATGTTCCCTCTATCCCTATACTTTGAAGCATTTTAATCAGGAACGGATGCTGGATTTTGTCAAATGCTTTTTCTGCATCAATTGAGAGGACCATGTGGTTCTTCTCTTCTTCTCTTATTGATTTGTTCTATCACAATGATTGATTTGCGAATGTTGAACCATCCTTTTAGCCTAGGGATGAATCCCACCTTGTCATGGTGGATAATCTTTTTAATGTGCTGTTGGATCCTCTTTTCTAGGATCTTGTTGAGAATATTAGCATCCATATTCATCAGTGATATTGGTCTGAAATTCTCCTTTTTGGCAGGGTCTTTTTTTGGTTTGGGGATCAGGGTAATGCTGCCTTCATAGAAAGAGTCTGGAAGCTTTCCTTGTGCTTCAATTTTTTGAAACAGCTTCAGGAGAATAGGTGTTATTTCTTCTTTGAAAGTTTGGTAGAATTCCCCAGGGAATCCATCAGGTCCTGGGCTCTTGTTTTTGGGAGGTTTTTGATCAGTGCTTCAATCTCGTTACTAGATATCAGTCTATTCAGATTGTCAATTTCTTCCTGCTTCAGTTTTGGGAGTTTATACTTTTTTCAGGAATGCATCGATTTCATCTAGGTTGCTTAGCTTATTGCATATAACTGTTGATAATAACTTCTCACGATTGTTTCTACTTCCTTGGTATTAGTTGTGATCTATTCCTTTTCATTCATAATTTTATTAATTTGGGCTTTCTCTCTTTTCTTTTGGATAAATGTTCCCATGGTTTATTGATCTTATTGATTCTTTCAAAAAACCAACTTCTAGTTTCATTGATACATTCTACTGTATCTCTACTTTCTACCTCATTGATCTCTTCTCTAACCTTGATTATTCCCTTTCTTCTGTGTTGAGTTGGTTTGATTTGTTGTTGATTCTCCAGTTCTTTAAGGTGTAGAGACAGCTGGTGTATACTGGATTTTTCAATTTTTTTGAGGGAGGCTTGCATGGCCATGTATTTCCCCCTTAGGACCGCCTTTGCTGTATCCCATAGGTTTTGGACGAAAGTGTCTTCATTCTCATTGGTTTCCATGAATTGTTTCAGTTCTTCTTTGATCTTCTGGTTGATCCAAGCATTCTTAAGCAAGGTGGTCTTTAGCTTCCAGGTGTGTGAGTTCCTACCAAATTTTCCTTGTGATTGAGCTCCATTTTCAAAGCATTGTGATCTGAGAATATGCAGGGAATAATCTCAGTCTTTTGATATCAGTTGATTCCTGATTTGTGACCCAGCATGTGGTCTATTCTTGGGAAGGTTCCATGTGCACTTGAGAAGAATGACTATTCTGTTGTTTTAGGATGGAATGTTCTGTATATATCTATGAGGTCCATCTGGCCCAATGTGTCATTCAATGCTTTTGTTTCTTTATTGATTTTATGCTTGGATGATCTGTCTATTTCTGAGTGAGGCTTGTTAAGATCTCCTTCTATTAATGTATTCATATCAATATGACTCTTTATCTTGATTAACAGTTTTCTTATGTAATTAGCTGCTCCCATATTGGTGGCATAGATATTTACAATTGTTAGATCATCTTGGTGGATAGTCCCTTTAAGAATGATGTAGTGTCCTTCTGTATCTCTGACTACAGTCTTTAGTTTAAAATCTAATTTATCTGATGTGAGAATCACTACCCCGGCCTTCTTTTGAGGCCCATTGGCATGAAAGATGCTTCTCCATCCCTTCACTTTCAGTCTGGGTGTATCTTTAGGTTCAAAATGGGTCTCTTGTAGACAACATATGGAAGGGTCCTGTCGTTTTATCCAATGTGCAACCTGTGTCATTTTATGGGTGCATTTAGGCCATTCACATTGAGAGTGATTATTGATAGATATGTTTTTTCTTGACATCGTGTTACCATTGAAGTCTTTCTTTCTGTAGATTGTCTCTATATTTCTGTTCAATGCTATTCTTAGGATTTTTCCACTTTTATAGTACCCCCTTAATATTTCCTGCAGTGTCGGCTTGGTGGTTGCATTGTCTTTTAAGCCTTGTCGGTCTTGGAACCTCTTTATCTCTCCATCCATTTTGAATGTGAGTCTTGCTGGATAAAGTATTCTTGGCTGCATGTTCTTTTCATTTAGTGCCCTGAATATATCTTGCCAGCCCTTTCGGGCTTGCCAAGTCTCTGTGGACAAGTATGACGTTATTCTGATGGGCTTTCTGTAAGTAAGGAACTTCTTTGTCCTAGCAGCTTTCAAGAGATTATATCTACAATTACGATTCCTCAATTTGACTATCAGGAGCCTTGGCTTTTGTTTTGTTTTGTTTTTGTTGTTGTTTGATTTGAATCTATAATCTTGGGTGGAGACCATTTGGCCTCTAGTACATGAACGCTGGTTCCATTCACGAGATTGGTAAAATTTTCATGAAGATCTTGTTCCACTATATCTTCTAGACTTGTTTCTTTCTCCTCTCCTTCAGGGATTCCAAGAATTCTATATTTTAATTCCAGTAATTCTGACATTGACATCTGACGTCTGAACTTTTCATGGCATCATTTATTTCCCTGATTCTCTTTTTGTGGGTTCTAAGCTGTTTGTTTCAGGCTTCCTCCTGGTCCTTTTTCTCTATTTGTTTGTCCTCTAGATCACTAATTCTATCTTCTGTCTCAGTTACCCTAGCTTTGAGAGAATTTAGATTAGATTGGAACTCATTGAGAGCATTGTGAACTTCATCCCTGGTAGCTTTCAGTTCAGCCCTAATCAATTTTGTGTGGTCATCCATGGCTTTCTCTAACCTAGCTATTGCCTGGATAACTGTTACCCTGAATTCTCTTTCCACCATATTGTCTATGTTCATAGCCATTAGCTCTGTTACAGAAGGCCCATCCTCTGTATTTTTCGTCTGTTGGGCATTCCTCCTCCTAGTTATTTTGGTGAGGAATGACTGAACAGATGTAGCTGGATGTATTGACCGTGGGGCAGTCAAGGTGCTTTCTGGAATGCTTCTGAGCAATCAGGGTTCCCCACCCAAATGATAGAAAAAAAGAAAGAAAAAGAGAGAGAGAGAGAGGAATAAAAGAGAAGATAAAAGAGAGGGTTCAGGGGATGTGGAGAAAGGGGAACCCTCTTACACTGTTGGTGGGAATGCAAGTTGGTGCAGCCTCTTTAGAGAACAATGTGGAGATTCCTCAAGAAATTAAAAATAGAGCTTCCCTATGACCCTGCCATTGCACTACTGGGTATTTACCCCAAAGATACAGATGTAGTGAAAAGAAGGGCCATCTGTACCCCAATGTTTATAGAAGCAATGGCCACGGTTTCCAAACTGTGGAAAGAACCAAAATGCCCTTCAACGGACGAATAGATAAGGAAGATGTGGTCCATATACACTATGGAGTATTATGCATCCATCAGAAAGGATGAATACCCAACTTTTGTAGCAACGTGGACGGGACTGTAGGAGATTATGCTGAGTGAAATAAGTCAAGCAGAGAGAGTCAATTATCATATGGTTTCACTTATTTGTGGAGCATAACAAATAGCATGGAGGACATGGGGCGTTAGGAGAAGGGAGTTAGGGGAAATTGGAAGGGGAAGTGAACAATGAGAGACTATGGACTCTGAAAAACAATCTGAAGGGTTTGAAGAGGTGGGGGGGAGGTTGGGGGAACCAGGTGGTGGGTATTAGAGAGGGCACGGACTGAATTGAGCACTGGGTGTGGTACAAAAACAATGAATACTGTTATGCTGAAAATAAATAAAAATAATGATATAAAAAAAAAAAGAGAGAGTGTTCAGCCCACATGGGCCCCAAGGTAAGATGGATGAAGTATACAAACAAAAACAAACAAACAAAAAGACTGATAAAAGTATATGACAGAGGGGCGCCTGGGTGGCTCAGTGGGTTAAGCCTCTGCTTTCAGCTCAGGTCATGATCCCAGGGTTCTGGATCGAGCCCCGCATCGGGCTTTCTGCTCAGCAGGGAGCCTGCTTCCTCCTCTCTCTCTCTGCCTGCCTCTCTGCCTACTTGTGATCTCCATCTGTCAAATAAATAAATAAAATCTTTAAAAAAAAAGTATATGACAGAGAAATTATATATATATATATATATATATATATATATATATATATATGCCAGTAAAGGAAGAACCTCGTCAAAAAGAACCCCATGTATAAAATTTATATACGATCAGTACAAACACAAAAATACAGAAACACTGGCAGAAGAAAAAGTTGGGAGAGTGGTTATACATTCTCAGTGTGGGTGAAGAAGGTTGTTTTGATTCTTCCTGGGTGTATCTTGATATCTTTGTTAAAGGACTCAACTTTCCTAAGATAAAGGGGGTTTAAAAATTGGTTTACCTATAGGGGTAGCATTGATTGGGGAAAGGGTATTACCTTGAAGTTTAACTCTATATGAATACTAGAAAATAAAAATAAAAAAAGAATAAACTAGACTAAACTAAACTAAAATTTAGAAAAAAAAATTAAAACATAGAAATGCAAAAGAAAAACTCAGGTGTATGTATCAAAAAGTTCAGGTTAGAAGGTTATTATGGAATTTGATGCACTGGACATCTCACTGTGATGGTAATAGGTTAAAAATTATCTATATAAAAAAATGAACGAGAATAGTGGGAATGAGTTAAAAATCAAAGTTGTCCTATGAAGTAGTGGTGGTTGTTCTCTTGTAGTATTTTTTTTTTCCTTTCCTGGTTGGTTTTCTCAGGGAGGGGACTGTCACGTGGGTTTTTAGTCACTGATGTTCCCTGAGTTAAGTCCTCCTGCCCCCCTCAAGGGGGTGGGCTCTGAGGACACCAGTTTTTTTTCAGGATTTTGTTCTCTGGAGGTTTTTATGTTTGTTCATTTTTTTTTTCTCTTGCCTTGACAGCTTTTGATGGTTTTTGTAGGTTTAGAGGAAAGCAAACTCTACCCTGACCTCCCTCTCAGAGAGAAGCCTCAGTCTGGTACCCTGTGGGTGTTGCAGAGTCCATATAAATTCCCCCTTGGCCACTGGCAGAGCAGGTTCTGAGTCGCGGTCACTGGGGGTGCAGGATCTTCTGCTTGTGCCCAAATCCACGGCAGCGGTGGCTGTCTGGACAGCTCCAGACCACCAGAGAGGTTCCAAGGAGCAATCGCACACTGAGATTTTCCTGCTGGCCCGGAGTGGGAGTGCCTGGTCTTTCTGGGTCTAAGAGCTCCGGGCTTGCATGCACCTCTCTCAGGGGAGGTTGTGGGTCACACGCGCATCTCAGGCTCTGAGAGCGGGGCACGGGTCGAAAGCAGCAGAATGGGCCTTAGCACACCTCTCTCAGGGGAGAGTTTGGGGCATTTCAGGCTCTGAAACAATGGCGCTGGTCTAAGAGTGCCGGGCTGGGCCTTTGTGCATCTCTCTCAGGGGAGGGTAAGGGTCTTTCATGTCTCAGGCTCTGTAGCACGGCTCAGAGTTCTGCCGGCTGGTGAGGCTCCCAACCCCTCACAGGAGCTGGACCCCACGCATTCTCGGGTGTGCTGGCGGCTCAGGGACCAAGACCTGGTTTCTCCGTGGCACTCTCTCTGGCTCAGCACCAGGGGAGTCTGTCCTGTGTCCAGGGACTTAGGTCCCTGTCCCTAGCCATCCGGATTCCCAGAATTTCCCCCTCACACACACACTCTGCGATCCTTAGCTCTTTCTGAGTGCTTTCAACCAGTCTCCAAGTTAATGCTGGTCCCCAGATGCAGGACACTCTTGTATTAGGGGTATTACTTTCCAATCGGTCGCCTCTGGTGGGTCCCTCCCCCTTTCGTTTATCTTCCGATATCAGTCTGATGTTCCCACCCCGCTTCACCTTCCCACTGGCGTCTTCTGCCCCTGTAGTGGTCCAGACGTGTAAAATTCTGATCTTAGGCTGATTTCGTGGGTGATCGGAGTTCTTTGGTAGGTAATCAGCTCACTTTAGGGTACAGGTTGAAAAGGCGCCTCCTCCTACTTCCCCACCATCTTGTCTCGTCCCCAAACTGAATTCTTAAAATAAATACATATGTGTGTGTGTGTGTAAAACATTCTTTTTAATTTTAATTTTATTTTTAATTTTATTTTTATTGTATTATGTTAGTCACCATAAAATACATCATTAGTTTTTGATTAGTGTTGATATATATTACACACTTTGTGGGTAAATGTGAAGCTCACAAAATCCATTATTTTTATTTATTTATTTATTTTTTACTCAAAATTAAATCAATTTTAATCTTCACCAACACTTTCAAGGCAATATTTTGAAATGTTTGCTGCATTGTCCTCTTTGGAATATGACACTGAGTGAATGTATTCCTACAAAATCTCCTGTCTATGCCTTTCCTAGAAATAGTGCATACACTTTCTGCAAAGCAGCTCAGGTGTTCCCCTGCTCTGTGACATTTGACCTGATGCATACCTCGGTCATTCAGCATTATCTATAATGTCCTCTAACTAATTATATATACACATATTTACACTTCCCATGGACCAGGGCTCCTCAGGGAATGAGAACTTACAGGAAGCAAGCATGAGCATCAGAATCATAGTATAGATATCCCCAACTATTGAAAGTTCTCTTTACACCACTTAGCTTTCATGAAACATTTACACATGTACCTGCTTTTACAGATAAAGGAAATCTTAAGAGAATTTTCAGTTTTATATTTAAAAAAGAAATAGAAAGAAAACCAAACTAACATTCAACATTTGTTTTTCAGGGATACTCTATAAAACAGTGCACCACTCAGAAAGCAGGAGGTGTGCCATCTAGCTCCTTCCCTAGGAAATATAAAGCATCTCAGTTTCAGGATACCAGCACTTTGAACTATGTATGTTATCATATTTGCTTTATATCCATTTATTTTGTACATCTGACAACAAAATGTGTCATTATGTATTATAGAAGCCTATGAAAGACTTTTTGAGTCTGGAAATAATGCAAAAGTTTGTGCATATAAATTAATGTTAATTGCTTCTTTGTCTTATGCCATTGTGTCTTACTAAAGACCCTTAGAAATGATGTACTTTCAGATAGAGGAGAAATGTAGTAAGAACTGGATTATGGATATGTGTATAGACAGGAAATTGGGTAAATGCAAAAATGAGCTTGGTGGTCAAGGCTTTGGGACACAGGGGCACTGCACCCTGTGACCAGTAGGAGGTGCTGTGGGACTGCCCCATGATCCTTACATGGCTGCTCAGTGAGGAACATTCACTCAAGGGAAATGACATGGGGACTGGACCCTGTCTTCCTTAATGGGAACTCAGCAGCTGTGTCCTCTCTGGTCTGGCAGAGTTCCCTGAGTAGGGAGCTGAGTATGGTCTCAGTAGATGTTTCCTCCCAGGGCTCTCCCTGGGGGTAAAACCAAGCATCATCTTCCCCAGTGTGTTGTGTGAACTGAGCTCCACCACCAGGACTCAGGGAGTGGCTTGGTTGTCACTGGAATGACCCCTTTGCATGGACAGCCCCTCCTGTAGCAGAAGGCAGAGGAGAAAAGGACAACTGAGGGGGCCCAACCCACTGTGGGGACCAGGGTCTGTTGCACCATGGGCTGGATTCCTGTCTTCCTCATGTTCCTGTCTCACTGGACAGGTAGGTAAAGGCCTCAGGGACACAGAGTTCCTAAATGACTCTCCCTTAGCTCAGTATTTTGAGATTTTTTTTTTTCACCTATACTTCCATCACCCATGAGTGTCTGTATTTACAGGTTTCCTGTCCCAGCCTGTGGTGACCCAGCTGCCCTCCCTCTCTGAATCTCCAGGAACAACAGCCAGACTCATGTGCACTCTGAGCAGTAACCTCAGTGTTGGAAGCTACCATACATACTGGTACCAGCAGAAGCCAGGGAGTCTTCCACAATATTTACTGAGGCTCTACTCAGACTCAAATAAGCACCAGGGCTCTGGGGTCCCCAGTTGCTTCTCTGGCTCCAAAGATACCTTGGCCAATGCTGGCTTCTGTTCATCTCTGGGCTGCAGCCTGAAGATGAATCTGACTATTACTGTGCAATCTGGAACAGTGGTGCTGGTCACAATGACACACACAGATTGGGAAGTGGGACAAATACTTCAGCCTGCTCAGACCCTGGTACTCTGACTCTCTTGCAATTTAAAACAACTAGAGTACACACTGACTATACTTGGGAGTAGCTGCTAGATCACAATATCCTTCCTCCCACTTTCCTATGCAATTCAGTGATCTTTCAGGGAGAAATAAAAAATACAACAAAAACCTCATGGACTCATGGTAACAGAGAACCATGAGTTCTATATTGTAATGTTCTCTCATGGTAATAGAGAACCAAGTTACACTTGGGTCCCTTTGGTGACCAAAGTGTGAAAATCAGAGTCTGCTGAATTGTCATTTTGTTTTCTGTCTTTATAAAGACACACAAAGTTTCCTTAATTTCTTGGTCAGAGCCTGCACACCATTCAAGTAGGGTGGACAGTCCTACAAAGCATGGACCCTGTTCCTCCAGGGCTCAGAGCAGAGATCCTCTTTCCCTCCAGGCTCCTGTGTTCAGGGCTGACTGAGCAGCTGTTTCTCAGGAACAAGGCACTAAGTTTGGCGCTGAGTGAGGACTCAGAACAGGAGGCATTCTTTTGCAAAGCTGGGCTGGCACAGGGGCTGGGTCTTGTCACTCCAACTGTGATGCCAGGATGGGGTAGTTAACCTTGGGAAAAACTTTGAGTGCCAGTTAGCCGATCTCTCAATGGGGCTTGTGGGGGTAAGTGTAAGGCTCTAGCATTGCTATAAAATGCAGATACTGCTCTGGGGAAGGTGGGTAAAGTAGATCCCACAGATGTGAGGGACACACAGCGACAGTGTCAGGGCCAGTGTGCACACCTGCAGCAGATTTTCTGAGCCCACAGACACTGACTGTGTCCTCCCCCTTTTTCCTGCCACAAAAGGGTTTGGCAGTGATCCACACAGTATGGGGGCTATGGAGCACCATGAACAAGATCTATCCCACCTGTGCACAAAAGATATCCACTCCATGAGCCTTTCTAGGAATATATCCTGCTATTTATGACAACATGGGTGGACCTGCAGGACATTAACTCAAGTGAAGTAAGGCCGACAGGGAAAAACAAATGTTTTTTTTTCTTATTTACATGTGGAGTCTAGAGCAAAAATAAATAATAAAAAATTCGCTGCGTATTTTTAGTAATGAGGATGATTTAGAATAAGGTAACACATATAAGGATTTAAAAGATATTTGTATGCATACAGCTTCTTAAATATAATTTGATTTTCAACTAATAATTTATAATAAATATATTATACATAACAGAAAATTATTATTTCAATTACTCGTTAATGTGCAATTTGGAGATATTGAGCATACTCCCAAATTTGTGTACCATCACAACTAGCCATTTCTAGTACTTTGTCATCATCAAGTAGTGACTGTGCACCAGATAGGGGGATGGGTAACCTGGATCTGGCAGAGGAGCCAGGGCTCCAGGAGCCCATGCCAATGCAAGAATCAGCAGAGAGCAGAGGACAGAATCGATGGATACTCTTTTCAGATGTGGTCTGAAACAGGTGGGAGCATAGTTTGGGCTGTGTTTCCTAACCCAGATTGACCATGTGGATGCACTGTGCGCACCATGACTTGGGTATCAGTGTGCCCACTGTAGGGTGTACAGTCATTCTAGCTTTGTCTCCCAAAGTGTGCCAGGAAGCATCAATGAGAACAGAAGGATCTCATTTGGGGCATTGCCATATGATTCATGAATATTCCTATCTGAATTACCTCCAAAATCCATTCCAGCTTTCCTTCATAGACCTCCCAAAGTCCCTCTTTTCAACCTATGTCCTCCCTGCTGGTCAAGGGTAACTTGGATCTGTTTCTGGATTTTTTATTCTGTGGAATGGATCTTTGTATCTGTAGGACAATACAATATCATTTTCATTAGTATAGCACTGTAACATAATTTAAAAACAAGAAGTATGTTGCTAAAAAAGTTGGGTATTCATCCTTTTTGATGGAGGCATAATAGTCCATAGTGTATATGGACTAAGTCAAGCAGAGAGAGTCAATTATCATATGGTTTCACTTATTTGTGGAGCATAACAAATAGCATGGAGGACAAGGGGAGTTAGAGAGGAGAAGGGAGTTGGGGGAAATTGGAAGGGGAGGTGAACCATGAGAGACTATGGACTCTGAAAAACAATCTGAGGGGTTTGAAGGGGCGAGGGATGGGAGGTTGGGGGAACCAGGTGGTGGGTATTGGAGAGGGCATGGATTGCATGGAGCACTGGGTGTGGTGCAAAAACAAGGAATACTGTTATGCTGAATAAAAATAAAAACAAGAAGTATGGTGTCTCAAGCTTTGTTCTTCTTTCTCAAGATTTCATGGATAATTTGAGGGCTTTTCTAGCTCTACACAAAATTCAGGATTTCTTTTTCTATTTCTGAGAATAATGTCATTGGAATTTTCATAGGAAATGCATCGAAATTATAGATTGCTTTGGGTAACAGGAATATTTTAATATTATTTTTGTTGTGGAGAGCACTGGATTTAAGAATTATGTGGAGATTGTGTGTGAGGTATAAGTATATGTTTAAGATGACATCCATGTCTGTATTAAGAATTTGAGTTGATGATGGTCTGAATGAAGCTGGAGATATATATTTTAGCCATAATTTAGAGAGGTGAATATTTATATTTTTTAATTTGATTTATTTTATTTATTTTGCTTTATTTTATTTTGTCTAATTTATTTTGTTTAATCCAAAAGTATTTCCTGAACACCAGATAAGTTATCAGCAACCTCCAGATACTTAATGCCGCAGGAAGAAAAACAAATTTGTGAAGATCATGGGCTCATATTAGGTTTCTACCTCTTTTTAAATATTTTACTTACTTATTTGACAAAGAGAGAGATCACAAGTAAGCAGAGAGGCAGACAGAGAGAGAGGGGGAAGCAGGTTCCCCGCTGAGCAGAGTCCAATGCATGATCTATCCCAGGACCCTGAAACCATGACCTGTGCCCAAAGCAGAGGCTTAATCCCCTCAGCCATCCAGGTGACCCATCAGTTTTTATCTTAATGTTCAGGGGGAACCATTAGGAATTTGTAGGGGAGTGCCTGGGTGGCTTAGTGGGTTAAAGCCTCTGCCTTTGACTCCGGTCATGGTCCCAGGGTCCTGGGATTGAGCCCCACATCGGGCTCTCTGCTCAGCGAGGAGCCTGACTCCCCCTCTCTCTCTTTCTGCCTCTCTGCTTACTTGTGATCTCTCTCTGTCAAATAAATAATTAAAATCTTTAAAAAAAAAGAATTTGTAAGAATAGGACATACAGATCTATGCTGTGAGAGTTGCCGAATATATATATGTGTGTGTGTGTATATATATATATATATATATAAAATTTATGTATTTATAACTTGCCATTATCAGTGCAGAATGGATTAGATAACACAACTGGGAAAAATAATTGTGTTAATACTTACAGCATAAGGACAACCATCTCTGGCAGATTGAAGGACTAGAGAGGGATCTGATGAATCATTAAAATATATATATCAGACTGAGGACAGAGGGTTTATGGCACCTGGAATTTCTAGATCATTGAGACTGAGTGATGTCCTTGAAACTCCCACCACTCTGCATGTTCCCACATGTTCAGTGCCATCAGAATGAGTCTAATGTCTGATGCAGGAGACCCATTCACCCCTGGTGTCTCCCCTTAGGGCTGGGGGTTCCTGGTTACATCCTGGGAGGGCTGTGTTGTTGACAATCTCCTAAGAGTACTCTCAGAGAGGACCAAACAGAAGAACCACATTTCACGTCTTTATAATTCTGATGTCTCCTTCAAGAATTCCCTACACACTTATTAATGAACTCTGCCCCACCAAGGACAGAGCAAAAGGTTATGGGTGCTCATCAGCAAGTTGGAAATTGTTCTGACATCAGACAGAGATTGGCTGTCCCCTCCAGACTCCCATAGAGCCTGTGAAAGGACTTGCATGCCCTCTGAACTTCTCACTGGGTGCAGGATACATCCTTCCTGAGGGGCCACTCAACTGTGGCCCCCAAAACACAACTATCTAAGTGGTGGGAGGAGCAACGGGTGAGTCATTCTGAGGAGGTCTTGTCTCTGAAGCAAGGATTGAGGTCTGGTGGTACCTGCAGCACAGGTAGGGTCTACCAGGGGATGAGAAGAACCTACCCCTGTGTGGGAGTGAGCCGGACAGCCTGAAGTCCAGAGCATCCCTCTCTCTGTTCAGCTCTAGGATGCCTCTCCCAGTCAGAGCTGATTCTGGACTCAGAGGCAGTAGGGGGAACTGTGAGCTTGTTCCTATGGGTCTGTGTTGTGGTGTTCAGCCTCAGCTGGGCACCCAGGCATGGAGCTTTGTGCCCTCTGCTCTGTGCTTCCTGGGGCCTAAGAGAGGTTTCCCAGCCCTGGCTTACACTTAGCTGTTTCCAAATTCAGGCCCAGGGTTCCCAAAAGAGGGAGTGATTTTCATGAAGGTGCCCTCTCTGCTCTTCCAAGAGGGGAGGGGGTAAGAGAGGCTTTGTGCAGGCCTCTCACTTTTGGGCTCAGAAGAATAGCCTGGGGTATCTCCATCATGCCCTGGACCCTTCTCTTCATCACCCTCCTCACTCTCTGTTCAGATGACTGGCTCTGGAAAGTAGGAGTGATTATGGGGAGCCCCATGCTATTTCTTTCTTGTTTTGAGAACTCCTTTTAGACAATCACCAGAGACTCACCTGTATGTGCCCCCACTGCTCTGTTACAGGGTCCTGGGCACAGACCACTCTGACACAGGAAGCCTCCATGTCATAGTCTGTGGGACAGATGGTCACCCTCACCTGCACTGAAAGCAGCAACAATGTTGGAGCACGGAATGTGGGCTGGTACCAACAGATTTCTCATGGTTCCCCCCACAACTGTGGTGCTTGGAACCACTAGACCCTTAGGAATACCAGCTTGGTTCTCTGGATCCCTCTCTGGGAACATGACCTCTCTGACCATCTCTGGTGGGCAGCCTGAGGGCAAGGCTGATTATTACTGCTCAACATGGGATGACAGCATCAACGAGGACACAATGCTGCAGGCCCATGTGGACCCAAGAAAAAAACCTGTCCCAGTTCCCCAGGGTCACCACCATGACTGTGTGTGACAAACAAACAGGGAGATTGTGGAGTCCCTGGAGGGTCTGAGTGTCTGACTGTTTGAGCACAGAACAACTTTACAGGGAGAGTGACAATAACTTCCTCTCATGCTATTTTTTTCTAAAACCAAAACAAATGTGTTTTAAGATAATTTCCATGCCATGAAGTTCACTGATTTAAAGTGTACAATTCAGTGGTCTGTAGTATATTTAACTGAGTTGAGCAACTACCATCAGATTAGAGGGACCGAATCACAGAACAGGTGTCCTCGTATGTGCTCTGTTCACTGACATAAGGATCATGTGCATTGTTTTGGGGACATCACCACCATCTGTAAATACACGGATCTCTTCATGTATGTACACATCACCCTTGTGTGGAGGCCATACTAGTCTATTTGTAAGGTCCTCATTTTAATGCATGGATTGTTGAAATGTTCATAATGCATTTTTCCGTGGTGGTCTATAAAATAATTAAGGATTTTAATATTGTTTTATTTTATTTTTTTCCATATCAAATATCCCTTATAAATGTTTTAGGTTTGTTCAAAATAAATAATTCAGTCAGTTGTTGTTTTATTCTATTATGAAGAATAATATGTGTTGTTTAGATTTTTTTTCTCATTTTTGTCTCCTAAATTTTATATTTAGTTGGTGGGAGGTGGGCTGTTTCTCCTTTCCCTTTTTCCTTTTTCCCCTATGCCTTGCAGACACTAAATGTCTCTTTTGCCCTCTTTTTCCATCACAGTATTGTTTCCAAGGCTCCCCTCCTGAGGTTCTCATTCCATTTGCCCACAGCACTGCATATGAGATCTCCTGTCTCTCTTCTGAATGCCCATATTATGGTCAGGGCACAGGTCTCCTCCTCGATGCCCTGTGTCTCCACACTCAGGGAACTTTCTTCTCTGATGTTGGTTCAGGCTTGCTGCTAGCTAGCCTTTCTGTTTACCACAGACTTTTCTGGAACTGACTTTTCTTTCCAGTGAAGCTCATGACTTACGGGGTTACCATGGGAGTGAGGACACCAAGTCCTCTGGTCTGTTGGTGCATTTATGTACTCATTTGTTTTCAGTTTCAGGGTAGGAGAAGTTGGTGAATGAGCTCTCTCATGTGTTAATATGGTGTGAGTACTGTGTAGTTTCTTCTGTCTTCCTAATTGTGAAGGTGTTTTTAAGAGTTATAATTTATGTGCAATACAAGCATTTTGCATAAATTTATTAAAAGTGTTGATAAATTTATAAATACTTTTGGAAAGGATTTTTCTTCCCTAATAACCCGGTTGACATTGGATCCTCTCAAAGAGTGTATATTGAATTTGTAGCTCTTAGGATCAGGAATGTAACCTTATTTGAAAATGGGGTTGTCCCAGATGCAATTAAGAAAGATGAGTCGATAATGGGTTGGGATGACCTCCTAATCTGATATGAATGGTGTGTGTGTGTGTGTGTGTGTGTGTAACAAGACACCCAGATGGAGACCAGGAGGGCACGGTGGGAACATGGAGGCAGAGACTGTGTCTTTGGAGCTGCAAACAGGATATGACAATAGTTGCCCTCAAACCTTCAATGGTTAGAGGGAAGTAAGGAGGATTCCTCTGCAGGTTTTGGATGGAACATGGTCAGCTCCTGCAAACTTTAGGACTGTGTAAGAACTGCAGAAATACATTTCTGCTGTTTGAAGCTACCTAGTCTGGTACATTCTTATGGCAGCCATAGAAATATAATGTACCTAAAAATCAATATATATTAATATGGGAAATGTTACTAATAAGTGGAGAAATACAACATAACAATGAAATAATTTTTCAATTGTAAAATTGGTAAGTGTTAACATTGTTTAGTCGTGACAATATGGTGGAGAAGTAGGAGGAGCGCCTTTTCAACCTGTCCCCTAAAGTGAGCTGCTTACGTACCAAATAACTCTGATCACCCATGAAATGAGCCTGAGAATAGACTTATACACCTCTGGATCTCTATGGGGGCAGAAGATGCCAATGGGCATGTAAAGCAGAGTGGGAACATTGGACTGATATTGGAAGATAAACAAAAGGGGGAGGGAGCCATCAGAAGTGGCCCATTGGAAAGTAATACCCCAATATAAGAGTGCCTTGTGATTGGGAACCATAAATAACTTGGTGTCTGGTTGAAAGCACTCAAAAAGAGCAAAGGATATTAGGGGGAGATTGGGGTAATTGGGCGGTTAGAGACAGGGGCTTAAGCCCACTGACCCAGGACAGCCACCACTGGCACTGAGCCAGAGAGAGTGCAGTGAAGAAGAGAGGTCTCGGTCCCTGAGCCACTGGCGTGCTTGAGAGCCTCTGGGTGGCAGTGCCTATGAAGGTGTGGGAGCCTTGCCAGCTGGCAGAACTGCAGCCTTTTGCACTCTGCACACATGCATGTGCGGGCTGCACAACCAGAGTCTGAGCTGTGCCCTACACCCTCCCCTGAGAGAGGTGCATGCAGGCACCAGCCAGCCAGCACTCTCTAGGACCCAGAGAGTCTGAGCAGTTCCAGCCCGGGCCAGCAGGAATATCTCAGTGTGCTATATCTGCTTGGGACTTCTCTGATGGTCTGGAGCTGCTCAGACAGCCAAAGCTAGTATTTCTCATGGTTTTGGGTAGAAGAGGGAGTTCCTGTGACCCCAGAGACTGCGACTGGGAACGTGCTCTGCCAGTGACAGAGGTGGAATTTATGTGCTCTGGAGAACCCAGAGAGGAGCAGGCTGAGGCTTCTCTCTGAGAGGGAGGTCTGGGTGCAGTTCTCTTTCCTCTAAACCGCCAAAACCCCCCAAAAGCCACCAAGGGGAGAGAAAACAAATGAACAAACAAACAAACAAAAATCTCCAGAGAACAAAAGCCTGAAAAACCAGATTCCTCAGAGCCCAGCGCCTTTATGGGTGCAGGAAGACTTAACTCTAGCCAGAAAACCCATGTGGCAGGCCACTCCTCCAGAAAGCCAGCCAATTAAAAAAAAAAAAAAAAAAGACAAGAGGACAATGACCACTACATCACAGGTAAAACTTTTATTTTTAAATCATTCCCACTATTCTGGTTCTTTTAATCATTTTTAATAATTTATTTATTTATTTATTTGACAGACAGAGATCACAAGTAGGCAGAGAGAGAGAGGAAGAAGCAGGATCTCTGCTGAGCAGAGACCCCAATGCGGAGCTCGATCCCATATCCCAAGACCCTGAGAACATGACCTGAGCTGAAGGCAGAGGTTTTAACCCAGTGAGCCACCCAGGCACCCCTTACTTTTTTTTATGTATAACTTTTGAATCTATTTACCATCACAGAGAGATGTTCAGTACATCAAATTCCATAATAACCTTTTAATCCAAACTTTTTGGTTACATATACCAGTGTTTTTCTTTCGCTTTCTATTATTTTATTTTATCTTTATTTTATTTTATTTTATTTTATTTTATTTTATTTTAATATTCATATAGAGATAAGCTTCAAGGTAATCCCCTTCCCCAAGCAATGCTACTCTTATAAATATCCCCCTTTATCTCAGGAAAGTTGAGTCGATTAACAAAGATATCAAGATACATCCATGAAGAATCAAAGTAAACTTCCTCACTCACACTGAGAATTTATAAACACTTTCCCATCTTTTTCTTCTGTTACTGTTTCTATGTATTTGTTTTTGTCCTGATAGTATATAAATCTTATACTTGGGGTTCTTTTAGATGAGGTTTATTTATTTATTTATTTATCTCTTGTCACCTACTTTTGTCAGTCTTTTTGTTTGGCTGTTTTTGTTTGTATACTTCGTAAATCTTACCTTGGGGCCCATTTGGGCTGGGCCTTCTCTTTTATTTTATCTTTTTTTTTCTTCCCATATCTATCTCTCTCTTTTTTTTCTTCTTTTTTCTTTCTTTTTGGTGGGGATTCTCCATTTCTCAGAAG
This sequence comes from Pteronura brasiliensis, assembly GCA_004024605.1. Lineage (NCBI taxonomy): Eukaryota > Metazoa > Chordata > Mammalia > Carnivora > Mustelidae > Pteronura > Pteronura brasiliensis. The sequence goes on along the minus strand of PJEN01006271.1, from coordinate 1,690 downwards.
CATTCCAGGGTGCAATTTGCCTGCACCATGGTTGATACATTCAGCTACACATTCGTTCAGCCGTCTCTCACCAAAATGACTAGGAGGAGGAATGTCCAACAGAATAAAAATTCAAAGACTGGGCCCTCTCCATCAGAGCTATTGGGTATGGACATAGACAGTATGTCAGAAAGGGAATTCAGGCTAACAATTATCCAGGTAATGGCTAGGTTGGAGAAAGCCTTTGATGACAAAATGGAATTGACTAGGGCAGAATTGACCAGGTATGATGTTCACAATGTTCTCAATGAGTTCCAATCTAATCTAAAGTCTCTAAAAACTAGAGTAACTGAAGCAGAAGATAGAATTGGTGATCTGGAGGACAAAGAGATAGATAAAAAGGATCAGGAGGAAGCCTGAAACAAACAGCTTAGAAGCCATGAAAACAGAATTAGGGGAAAAAAATGACACCATAAAACATCCCAAAATCAGAATTACTGGTATCCCTGTGGGGGAAGAGAAAGAAAGAGGATGAGAAGATACAGTTGAAAAAATTCTCCAGGAAAATTTTCCCAGCCTGGTGAATGGAACCAGTGTTAGTGTCCTAGAGGCAGAGAAGCCTCCACCAGGATCATAGTATCTATAAAGACCTCAAGACACGTGATTGTGAAAATTATGAATCATAATTGTAGACAGGAGCTCTTGAAAGAAGCTGGGGAAAGAGATTCCTTACATAGAGAGGAAAGCCCATCAGAATAATGTCAGACGTGTCCACAGAAACCTGGCAAGCCAGAAAAGGCTGGCAAATCTACTCAGGGCACTAAGTGAGAAAAACATGCAGCCAAGAATACTTTATCCAGGAAGACTCACATTCAAAATGGATGGAGAGAAAAAGAGCTTCCAAGACTGGCAATGTTTAAAAGAGTATTTGACAGTGTGGAGATTCCTCAAGAAATTAAAAATAGAGCTTCCCTATGACCCTGCGATTGCACTTCTGGGTATTTACCCCAAAGACACAGATGTAGTGAAAAGAAGAGCCATCTGTACCCCAATGTTTATAGCAGCAATGGCCATGGTCGCCAAACTGTGGAAAGAACCAAGATGCCCTTCAATGGACGAATGGATAAGGAAGATGTGGTCCATATACACTACGGAGTATTATGCGTCCATCAGAAAGGATGAATACCCAACTTCTGTAGCAACATGGACGGGATTGGAAGAGATTATGCTAAGTGAAATAGGTCAAGCAGAGAAAGTCAATTATCATATGGTTTCACTTATTTATGGAGCATAACAAATAGCACAGAGGACAAAGGGAGATGGAGAGAAGGGAGTTGAGGGAAATTGTAAGGGGAGGTGAACCATGAGAGACTATGGACTCTGAAAGACAATGTGAGGGTTTTGAAGGGGTGGGGGGTGGGAGGTTGGGGGATCCAGGTGGTGGGTATTGGAGAGGACATGGATTGCATGAAGCACTGGGTGTGGTGCAAAAATAATGAATACTGTTACACTGAAAAAAATAAAAAAAAATAATTTAAAAAAAGCTGTTTTTAAAAATAGAAAAAATAAAAAATAAAAGTGTTTATAACAAGATGCAAATGTACATTATGCTTGTAAACATGTTAAAATATTTATGCATTTGGAGAAATACTAGGAGGAAATGAACAAAAATTAAAATGGGCCGGGGAAAAAAAAAAAGAGTATTTGACCA